>JARYGA010045533.1:0-62999 GCA_030545235.1 Helianthus tuberosus | reverse complement strand
ATTTTACAATTTTGTTTTTATTTTTTAATGTAAATAAATGATAATTGTAATTAATTAAAATTAATATGATAAATGTCAATGGGATTTAATTTGATGTGATTTTTGTGGCAAAAAATATGTGCCACTAAAAGCTCAAAAGTTTGTACTGGCAGATAAAAAAGTGCAACTAAAAGCCTAAAAACTTTGTGCGGCACACTGAAAAAGTGCAACTAAAAGGCTTTAGCGTGAGCGCTTCTAATGGCACTTTTTTTGTGGGCCGCCCATTCTTACAAGGTTCTTTAGTGGCACTTTTTTGTTTTTCTATGGCACTTTTTGCATGCCACTAGATGACATTTTTTTGTAGTGTTTGTGTTTCTTGCGCCGTAAACTTAACTGGGTTTGCTTATATAGCGTCGTGACCTATACGTGTTTTATTAACGTTAGTCACTAGACTTGTATCGCACAAGTACAAGTCACCATCTTTCATGTATTTGTTCTTTGTTGTTAAAAATAATTTATATTTTTAACTATGTATCTTACTTATATTATTTTCTCAAAAATAAATATAAGTATCTTGTATTTTTCATCCGAGTTATGTATTTTGTCCAAAACTTCATTTCATGATGATAACTTGTCCAAGTTATTTAATCTATTAAGAAATATATTTTCATAAATATATTTTCTTGTATTCGTCTATGCATGTTGTATTTGTATTCTTGTATTTTCACTCCTTAGGAGTATTTAGTGTATTTTCGAGTCCTAATACACTATTACATATAATACATACTACATACATTTAGCAAAGAATTTGGTGATCAATAAATATATATATTTTCCTAAAAAATATACATACTTAATATCAATTTTTATCTTGAAGAAATCATCATTTCTTAACTTGAAGTTTACATAAAAAATTAGGGAAACCTTGGTAAATGCTTTTAGGTAAAATTTTTTAGGGAATAAGTTTCACCAAAACTTATATTTTTTTTTTCTAAGTGTCAAAATTCTATAGAAATTTTGACATGGTTTCCCCTAAAAATGGAGGTTTCCCATGTTTTCAAAACATGTGTTTATTTTCTTTTAAAATCATCACAACAATCATCAACTCATTCAACAATTACCGAGTGTCAAAATCAAGTAAATTGTACTACATCATGAACTTGAAGTTTTTGTAAGAACTTGTAGTAACTTACCATGTTATTTAGTAGGTTTAGTTACCCTTAAAAACATGGTTATTTGTTTGTAAATCACATTCTTGAAAGATTTAGTCATTTACAACTTTTAAGATGATTTTTCTAAAAATATTTCTTTTGTATTTTTCTTGTTACAATCATGTTCCTAGTCTTGTTTAAACACTAAAAATATGATTAGTTTACTTAAAAACCATGACTTTGTAAATCTCATAAATAAACTTGGTTTCTTGAGAAAATTATTTTTGTAATCATCTATTTACTAGATTTGTATTTTGTTTAAATCACCTTTACATATGAAAACCAATTTCATCATTCAAGTTCATGAAGACATAAAGCATGATGATCTTGGTCTTTCACAAGATCACCACTTTAACTTTCTAGATCATGTGTTTAATCACAATCTAGTAGGTTTCTTATGATGTCTAACATCACTAACACAAATCATCATTCATCAAGAAGCAAATCATCATCGTTTACATGTATTCTTATGTATTTAAGCTTATGTTAAAGTACCATGATCATTTTCTTTTGTGTTCTTGTGATTAACAATATTCATCATCTTTTAACCATCAAAATATGAAGTAACAACAAGTGATAAGAAGCTTACAACTAGCACAAGGGCTAGGGATGAACTCTTGAAGATGAAGATGACAAAGTTGTTGGATAAAAGCAAATGAAGAAGGTCCATCAAGATCCACAAGCTCTAAACCTCCTTAAACACCTTCTAGCACCTTTTAGTAACCTTAGAATGCTTGGAAGATGATTGAAAGTGGATGATGTATGGTGGGTGTGGGTGAGCCGAGAACAAGGGGGAGAAGAAGGAGGTTGATGAAGGTGAAGTGTGAATGGTTATACTTATAGTACATGGCATATCTTCTCACAAATCTTTACAAGATCACATAATATCTATTGAGATCTTATAATATCTAAATGAATCCAAGGAGATCAAGAAAGATCATGTAGGAGTTTGGCAAGATTTTGGTGGGGTCACCCCATTGTGACCGTCCACAATATAGGGGGGGGGGGGGTAAAGTGTAAACTTGAATCATGTAGTTAGATTATAATTCAAATCCAAATTTATTGTTACAAGTGTTAGTTATTAGATAATTTAGTGGGTGTTAAGGTGTTCGGGGATCATGACTAGCTCAGAAATAATTAAACAATGCTTCTAGTAATATTTTGATGTTTCGGGTAATGTCCGGTTGTTCGATTAGATACCGGTTCGTTAAAGTGCTAAATTGCACCGTTTAGTGTCCTTTAAGTACTCTTTTGTGACACTTTTAATTCTCGACACTTAGGAAGGTATCCTGGACCAATTAGTCATATTTTTACATGTCACTAACTTGTTACAATGCTGAATTTTGCTGAAATGTATGAATTTCAGCATTTAAAGTGTGTTTCGGGTGCTTTTTCAGTGCGTATTTTAGCTTCCGGAAAGTCTATATGTTAACCCTTGTATATACTCTTGGGTTTCAATGTATTTTAGACTTTGGACCTACTCCTAGGCCCCAATTCTATTGTCTGACTGCTCTCTGCAGAATTGTTGACACAATGTGTCTTACCGGTGAGTTTACTAGTATTTCTGACGCAACGCTATCATTAATGCATAAAGAAATATTTGTATTATAAAACGTGCATGAATTCACAAGTATAGCATATAATCAGACAATGTTGACATTTAAGCACATAATTGCAGTTATCAAGTATTAATTAAATTGTACGGAAATTACCGGTTTTGTGCCAGTTGTCACAAAAATAGCATAACCCAAATATTGAATGTTTAAAGGTATCTCATTAAATGAGGTGGTCTTGGCTGAGAGACAAGTTAAAAGAGTATGAAACAAAAATTTCATTGCCGGAGGGAAGTTTCGTTTATACATAGTAACTTCCTTTAATTGTGCATCATACCCTCTTTCAATGAACTCTGTATGAAGTTCAGATTTTTCAAAGTTGGTCTTACCTCCCAAGTCGTCCAATGCAAATGTAGTGGAAATTGTGAAGGGAGAAATTCGTACCACACTTTTCCCGACCTTAGATGTGATGGCAACTGGATTACTATCTTCAGTCTCTATTTCAGCATTAAACCAAAATTGTCGGAGTGTTTCTGTATGAACTGGAGCATCAGCAGTAAGGATTGATTTGCATTTTGATGACGTTAAAAGGTCAATTATTGAGTGAAAGCTGGTATTTTTGCTGGTTTTCTCGAAGATGGGGAGGTAGTTGTAAGGGTTTTTGATGTTCAGAGACATGATCGGAGAAGAAGGTGAATTGGGGTTGAAACAGGGTTTAAGTTGGAGGGTTTTTAATATGTTGGAAACTGTTTTTGAGAATTTTGAATTCGAGACGGCAGTGGTAGAAGCTCAATTTAGGGATGAAACAGCTTTTATATAGAGAGAAAAAGTGAAGGCTGACGTGGCAGTGGTTACAAATATCTGATGGCTAAGATCTGTCCACATCAGAACCTCTATTGCGACAACCGATGACACTTGTTTTGAAACCTCTGTTGGTCGACTACAGAAGTTGGGAACAGTGTGAGTCAAACAGTCGTTAGATAAACAGAAGTTATGAGAACAGATGATAACTTTCAGCAGTTGTTTTATTTTTAGCTAACATCTGTCCACGTCAGAACCTCTCTTGTAATAATGGATGACAGTCAGCAGTATAGTAAATCAACAGTCATTAGGATAAACAGAAATTATGACAATAGACGATACCTTTTAGCAATGGATGTATTTTTAGGCAAGCAGAAGTTTCAAAAACAGTTGTTTTCAACAGATGTAACACAACAGTCGTAAGTCTAACATCTTCTATTAGCCTAACCACTGTTAGTATCAAAACCTCTGTTGAGCATTTTAAGATTGAATATCATCTTTTGTTCGTTAACATCTGTTGACCCATAGAAGACCTTTGCATCTTCAGTCATTTATTCATCAGCAGATGCTCTATTTTGTCAGACTTTAGCTACAACACACCTTTTACAACAGCAAAATATCGACTCCTTGTAATTAGGTCTTACCGGAAATTCTTCCAAAAAACTGTTATTGATGAACAAAATTATATAATAATACTTAGGAATGACTGAAATAATTAAAATGAAGATGCGATTCCAATTAGAATTTCACATATTGTGCAACATCTAATCTAATGGACTAACAAACTCCCAACATCTGCTATTAACCTAACCACTCTTACTACAAAAACCTTTTGTCGGCTCAACATATTTTGAATATCATCTGTTGTTCTTTAATCTTTCCTTCTTCAATCTTTCATCATCAGCAGATGTTCTCTTTTACCACACTTTAACTACAACAGACCTTTCACACATGCAAATATTAACTCTCTGTAATTTGTAGGAGCACAGATTCTTCAAAAAAACTGCTATCAATGATCAAATTCTGAACATTTGTTTCATCTTTACACTCATCTGTTCACCATCAAACCAACCCTTGAAACTATTAAACCTCTGTTGTCTTACCAAACAGATGTTCAGACACAATTCAACATCAACATAATCTAAATCTAAATCAAACTCAAACACAAAATACGTAAAACTAAAACGCAACATAGATTCATAAGATTAAAATTTATTCATGAAATTAAAAGTCCAATAATTACATAACATACTGAACAACTAAACTTTTAAATCTAACAATAACAGCTCGAATTAAGAAACTTTAGCTTCAACTCCATCTATTTCTGAACCTCTCGATGTATGTCCTTCAACATCGCCATGAACTCCACGTCTCTATCACCGCACTCTATATTACTGACAACACAAAGCTCACGAACGGAAGTTGAAGGCATCCATATAAGATTTCTGGAAACCTGCTCTCTCGTGAACAGGCTGTGACAACTGCCACTTTCTGGTAATTTACGTACATTTAAAGCAATGAATTACATTATACAAATATGTGTTTTGAATATCCGAATTGCTTGATTATATGATATACATCTTAGAACACTCATTTATGAAGTACATTATTCGTTTCTATGGGTTATATTTGAAACAGTTTAAAACGATGCATCGAAACAACTAGAGTAGTACCTAGTAAACTAGTGTACTGACGAAAACTCAGAATCCGCAGAAACCATCTAAACGAAATCTTTAGGACTTAGACGAAAGTCCAACATCAAATATACATTAAACCCTAATTGGAAATGCAAGGGTTTGGTCTAATACTTTCCCTATGTCTGGTAGCACTAGAAACTGCCCGAAAAGCGCTAAAAGTTACCATTTCATTAATTTTCCGCAAAATTCAGCATTAGCGTTTTGATTACAAGATATAAAATTGTTGTTTAAACACAAATTTCATATGAAAATACATAGGGAATATCATATAAATACATAACCGAATATTTCCCTATAACTTATATATGTTAACCTTTCGACTATCTTCTTGCGAAACGAGCGCTAAACAATTAGCCGAACTATATTTTGGCACATTTAGCAAACTAGTGAACATTATTTTTGGTCATTTTCATCCTATTTATGATCATTTCAAGTCATGATTCATCATGAAACCTTGCAAAAACTTACCCTTAAAAACTTAACCATTTTTATTACATTTAGAAACCATAAAAATTACTAACACATTTTAACCACATAAGACCCCCCCCCCCCCCATGTTGTGACCGTGAACAAGGGGTCTCACACCCCTTGTTTATGTGCTAAATATCTAAGATATTTATCTTAGCTTGCAAGTGGATTATGTTGGTGATTTGTTATAACACTTAACCACTAAGTAAACTAGCACTTTACCACTCATTTTACACCTTTTATTTTACACATAAACTCTCTCATCATCTTCATCTTTTCATCAAGAACACCCACCAAAAACCCATTTTATTTTATCACCTCTTTTATTTTATGATCAAAATGATTTTCTATGGAACCTAAGATGATCTAAAGCACTTACAAGTTAAATCAAGTGTTTTCATCCATTCAAGAGCATTCTATCATCAAGATCTTCATCTTCTTAGCTCTTAATCATCCTCTAGATCATCCCTAGCCTAGTGCTAGAAGTGAGCTTCTAAATCTCTTATTTTCATACTTATTTATGTTATGATTGTTAATATAACTAGAGATAGCAAAATAATCATACATAATAAACATGAAAGATACAAAGAAGCAAAATTAATAATCATGATATATATATGTTTCTTTATGTTGTGATCTAAGACTTGTTATTTGCATATTTGATCTTGTTATGATGATTATGATATGTATAACTTGTTAGATGATGTTTTAAAAATATGTTCTAACAAGTATACATGAATATGTTAAAGTTTTTTTTTTAAACTTAAAAGATAAATGGATGATCATAATTTATGGTGTAGTTAATTTATCTAAGGTTTTTATTTAAAAACAAGACTTTTACAAGATTATAAAAAGTAACATACAACATGAGATTTTTATAAAAATTCTTGAAACTAGAAGTAAACTTGGTTTTTGAACTAATGAACATATGAAAGGATCATACCAAAAATCCTACATGATTTTGAGATCATCTTGATGAGGTTATGTTATAAATCTCATGTGTATTGTTTATGAAAGTTAGGAGTAAATTGATGTTGAATTGAAAAGAAAAAGATATGTTTGATTAAACATGGTAAAGTCGAAAATACAAAGGTTATATGGCCAAATTTCCTAATAAATTATATGTTAACAAAACCATCATTTTTGGCTAAACCTTTACAAGATTAAAAAGATTTAAAGAATGGTTTTTATAAAAACAAAGTTAGTTATAAATATATATTTTGAGAAAATATATATTTGATTAATTTAAGAACTTAAGTGCTATGTGGTACTTGATGTATTAGTTATATATATCAAAGATAGGAACTTGATTACAATGGTGATAATGAACACATGATACATAATAATCAAAGTCTTACAAGATTTCATAGAGATATGCCTTAAAAACGAGTTACGGACGATTCGAATAATCGGATACAAATTATGGTCAAATCGGACGACGGACGAACCTATAACATATCGCCAATCCGAGGACTTACTACGACGTTTAGGCGATCTTTCGACGCGGACACAAAAATTACGTTACCATTAACAAAATTCGGACATTTTGAAACTTATAAAAACTATTATGTTTTTATTAACTAAAAAGTATACTTAGTGAATTTTATAAAAATGTTTTTATAATAATGAAAGGCTTATACTTTCAAATGGGTTATTTTCTACAAATGGGCTTACACTTCTTAATGGGCTATTTTCTACAAATGGACTTACACTTCTTAATGGGCTATTTTATACAAATGGGCTTACACTTCTTGTAGGATCGTTTTGCGACCCGAACGAGTCGTTCAGAAGAGATTTTATCAGTTTCAGAGGCGGAAACTAAGAAACTGAAGTCGAAACAGCTTGTGTATCACTTTAACTACTGATTATATTGATATCACTTTAACAAATGAATAAGCAACTAGCCTATTTATACTATTCAGCTTTCGCTTGAAACAATACATGCAAGTTCAAGCGAAACACTCTAGAATTCAATTCAAGCGAAACCTACAAGATTCTCTTTCAAGCGAAACCCATGAACTTTTGTCTTATATGAACTTTTAAATTCGTTTCATGTGCTGATGTAGGATGTGATGTCATATATGTGATGTCACATGTGATGTCACATATATGATGTCACGCTTGTTTAGATCCGCAACGCAACCAAGACTCGACATAAGACGAAGACAACAGATGAATGCACCAACAGACTCCCCCTCAGATGTTGACGAGTCTTAAATGTCGAGTATTCTCAATCTTCAGTCTTTATCAGTCTATTTTCTTTCTTAGCATATACCAGGATCTTCTCTTTGGCTCTAGCCTCGTCAGACTCCCCCTCTCATCATGATGGGATCGCTATCTGGAATTAGCTATTACCTTGAGATCAATTCCTGGCTTTATCTCTGTTTAAGCTCAATTCCTGCACACATTTTCTCATCACAACATAAGTTTTTTACTTAAATCAATAAAAAAAACTTACTAGTAATAGTTACATCAAGTTCAAATTAATGACCTTGATTAACTAATCTAACTTTCTTTCTCAAAATCAAAATTTCTTCATTTAAGCACTCACTCACTCCCAAACCTGTTCATCATGTTCAGCACTTGAAATTTTGAAAATTAGCTCTCCAACATCAGTTGTCAAAAATCTTTTTGAATTTTTTCAAAAATTTATGCTAAAACACACTAAAATCTTTTTGGATTTTGGGAAATAAACTATATACAGACATATTTTTGTGAGTTTGTGTAAGAGGATCATATCAATTTATGAGACAAATCACTAACACCGTTAAGCTTTAAACATTTTCAGTTCTAAACGATTCACATGGATTGACGATATTGTTGTCCACTAAAACTCAATCTAAAAACATTCGACATGCTTACCGATACGTTAAGGTATATTAATTTTGCACTAAATTCTTATGGACCCCACGATCTCAGCATATCCCCTCATCATGCAATACACTGACTCAAGTAATGCCTTTAAACTTTTATCAACTGTGATTTGTGCGAAAACAAAGCAGAATGTTTAAACATTAACAATCAGGTCGATACTTCCGTATACGCAGAGAAAGTCCAATGTTTAAACAAAATAAGAAAAATAAAACAAGTTGAAGTTGTTTAGGCTTTAACCACCAGGTCGATACTTCCGTATACGCAGAGGAGGTCCAAAGCTTAAACGAAATACCAAAGAAAATAAAGCAGAACGTTTAGGCAACAACATCCAGGTCGATACTGACGTATACGCAGAGGATGTCCGATGCTTAAACAAAATAAAGAAATAAAACAAGTTTAAGTCTTTGCAAAATGAAATGCACAATCACATCGACTTTTTAGCAAAGTTGTGAAAGTTCACAAACTTAACCAGTTTTATGTCTTTCGACAATCATCGATTACTGAGTAGGCACACAATCAAGAAGGACAAAACTAAGTACTATGCTTTTGACCATGTTTCCCACTAGAACTAGGCTTTTTCATTTAGGTTTGTATCGTTATCGCAAATCTACTAGTCTAGCTGAGCCTACCGTCACATCTTTAGTGAGATCGCTTATCACATTTTATCTTTCCATTTCTTTAGCATGCTGTGACAGTCCAACTGATCTACTATCATTTCCTCTTTTATACAACAAAACTCATTTTTGCATTTTTTAATGTTTTTGACATTTTCAAATTTTCTAATTTTTTTAAAATTTTTACTCCCCCTAAAATCAAAATATGTTCCAATTTTGATTTTCTGGGAAATTTTGAAAACAAGCTGTACAAAATATGTGACAACATGATGAGAATTACTTCAATTCTCCATTCACTTGGCTTAAACAATCAGAACTCCCCCTGACAACAAAACATTTTCCCATAGTGATTTCAAAACACTTAAGTTTGTTTTAATCAAAATGGTTTTTCCGGAAAATTAGTTTTGTAAGTCATTTCTCAAACATGGGGTTTCATCACCTTGTTCTCAAAAATACCACTTGTAAGATTTAACATTTATCAATTTTAACAACACAATCACATGTAGAAAATCAAGTACAACTTAATGTCCCTGATTTACCACTTGTAAATCAAAATCACTTTCGGGAATTTCTCAAGAAATATGCCGATTCAAGTTCCACGCTTATCAACCTGGGAACTCCGGCAAGTCAGGTTTTTCTATTTAAAGAGTTTCACCCAAGCCTGACGGTCCTTGGGTGATTTTGAATTCTTGTTCAACAATGGTGGAAAATTTGCATCATCCATTGTTAGACCAGAATTCTCAATTTTTACCTCAACATGTGGCTCCTCTGGTTTTAACGAACCAGAATCATTGCCTGAATGTGGCTTGTCTGACTTTGATGAGCCAGATTCATCGCCGACATGTGGCTCCTTTGTTTCCAAAGAAACAAATTCATTGCCATCAACTTTCTTCTTCTTTTCCTCTTTCGTCCTCAGATTTGTATCTGATGAATTCGTTTTGCTTGGTTTGTTGTTCTTTGGTGAGCAAGACGATTTATCAAAACTTTTATCTGTTTTACCAGTTGTATCCTAGGACAAAATCTTCTCTAGATACTCTCTAGCCTTCTTTCTCTTCTTCCTCAGTCTGTCTTTCTGCCCCTGAGAAAGTTTCACTTTCGTTTCTTGAACTTTAGGTTCTTGAACCTTCTGTTCTTTGGGCTTGACATTGACTGATTTCTTTGCTATCTTCTGAGAATTAACCCTCAATCTTTCATTTGATCTCCTTGGACAATCTCTGGCAATGTGACCTCTGATATTGCAATTAAAGCATCTCCTCGTCTCATAATTCCAACTTTGGCAGTTAACAACAATGTGTCCTTGATAACCACATCGGTAACACACTCTGTTATCGTACCAATCACCATTTTCAGTCCAAATGCTCAAATCATAGCATTGTTTGACTTGGTGATATTCCTTCCTCATGTTTGCTGGATTTGACTTTTGAGCACTGTGGTCCAACCTGCACCACTTATTGCCAACTATTTTAGAGTTTTCATTTTTCAATTTGTTTAAATTTTTGTTTTGATTGGATGATTGAACTGATGAGCTTTTATTTTCGTTTTGAAAATTTTTTGGTTTTTTATCTTTTTGTTTTTGTTCCATATTCTTCTTTACAGGTTTTTGCGTTGAGCATTCACCTTTTTCAGTAGAATGTAGAACAGTTTCTCGAAACATTTCTTTTAATTTCAAAAATGTTTTCTTTTTCTCATCATCATCAGTTTTCTCATCACAATCTTCAACTTTGACATTGTCAAAGTTTGTGACATTGTCACTTATTGGAATGGAATTGATTGGTTTTGGACAGGGAAACTCAGAAGAAGTCTCAAAACCTTTCAATTTCTCTTCAAGCTCTTTGATTTTAATCCTAGCTTTTTCAGCTTCATTTTCAAGTCGAATGATTTTCTGAAGATGAGAATTTATTTCAATTTGTTTTTCAAGATTATTTTTAAAGATAACAGATTTCTCATCTTTTAAAATCTTCATTTGACTTTGAAAATCTTTTTCAAATTTTAATTTTTCATTTTCAAATTCTTTTTCCTTTTCTTTCAAAATCTCGTTTTCTAATGTCAAAATGTTCAAATTACTTAACAGTTTGTCATTTTCTGATTTCAACCTCTCACAATTTTCCTTCATTTCAAGAATCTGTTTATCAGCAGATTTCTTTTCATTCTTCATCACTGAAATCTCTTCAGTTTGTTCCTCTCCCACTTGGACACCTTTACTCTTGCTCTTCTTTAATATTGATTTTCCACTTTGACTTTTCTTCTTCTCAGCATTGATCACCATCTGTTCTTCAATATTTTTAATGAGTGGACAAATTGTCAGTTGGGAAAATTCTCCAGAAGTCTTCAAGTTTAAGATATAATTTTCCCATTCTTCTTGAGGTAAAGCACTAACAAATTTTTCAACCCATTCTTCTGATTCTTTTTTAATACCCTTCTCAGACATTGAGCGAACAAGATGGCTATACCTCTCAATGATACTCTTTGTACTTTCTCCTGGACAACCTGAAAATGAATCAAATTCTTTATTTAATACATTTATTCTATCAAATGTTTCTTGAGTCATATTAAAGAAATTAATATCCATGATTCGGAAACCCGTTTTTCAAGACAGTCCCTTTAAGCGAAATATCAAGTCCAAGCTAGATCACCTTTCAAACAAAATACCAATTACTTAAAATTCTGATTGGGCCGAACACTTTAATCGATTGATAATTTGGGCCGATGAGTATTGGGCTTGATGACCTTTAATCACGTGAAAGATGAAAGCACATGCAAAACATATTCTTGATTAATGGGGCGACAACTTCAATGTTTTGATCAGATCAATGTCAGACAATTTTAAAGCATATCTCAATTTTAATTGAACCTCACATTTTAATATGGTCGACAACTCACAAGTGATAAACTAATTGCACCGATACTTGATGATTGGGCCACAAAATCCACCCAACTGATAATCACAAATGTTAATCTCTGATTGGGCCAAGACAATTCAATATCTTTTATACTCTTAACTCAGCACATGGATCACTTGAACAACACTATCACATGTATTGATTATGAATCACATGCTAACTGACAACTTTGATAATATATGAGAATCACATGCAATATATCGGTACTTGAACACAATGGCAGACAAAGACTTTTAACACAAATAAAACTTGAACCGATTAATACCATTCTCGAGAATCACTTTCAAACTGATACAAACATGTGATTTCTATTCCCAATTTACTGACAACTTCGATCAAAAAGTTACGTCAGATATATCTCAAACAATTGTTCAAGCGGTACACGTATTTTCAAGCAAACTGCTGATTTCAAGCGAAAGCCTGCGTTTCGCTTCAAACTGCACCAAATTTTCAAGCAAACCCTGAAATTTCAAGCGAAAGCCTGATGATGTCAGCAAATGTCGAACCAAATTCAAGCGAATATCATGATTTTAACCCGTTTTTAAGTCGATTTTCGATCTGAAACTTTACAGGATTTGTTAATACATGTTTACGCACACTATATGAAAATTTGAGCCGATTTTATCCGTGAAAAATTTTAATTTTTGAGAAAGAATGGTGTAGAAACAGAAAAAGTGATGAAAACGAGCTCTTTTGGCAAGATCTCTTCCTCCTGAGCTCTGATACCACTTGTAGGATCGTTTTGCGACCCGAACGAGACGTTCAGAAGAGATTTTATCAGTTTCAGAGGTGGAAATTAAGAAACTGAAGTTGAAACAGCTTGTGTATCACTTTAACTACTGATTATATTGATATACTAGCGTTTACAATCAGTCTTCACATCGGCAGCACCTCGGTATGGAATTTCAGAACTGTTACAAATGAATAAGCAACTAGCCTATTTATACTATTCAGCTTTCGCTTGAAACAATACATGCTAGTTCAAGCGAAACACTCTAGAATTCAATTCAAGCGAAACACTCTAGAATTCAATTCAAGCGAAACCTACAAGATTCTCTTTCAAACGAAACCCATGAACTTTTGTCTTATATGAACTTTTAAATTCGTTTCATGTGCTGATGTAGGATGTGATGTCATATATGTGATGTCACATGTGATGTCAAATATATGATGTCACGCTTGTTTAGATCCGCAAAGCAACCAAGACTCGACATAAGACGAAGACGACAGATGAATGCACCAACACTTCTTAATGGGCTTATCTCCATAATGGGCTTAACATAAATACATGGGCTAAGCCCAATATCAAAAACTCATGGGCTAAGCCCAATACCAAACATATGGGCCAAGGCCCAACACTATTTTAGCCCAACTCTATTTAGGCCCAACACTATTTAAGCCCAACACTATTTAGGCCCAACACTATTTAGGCCCAACACTATTAAGGCCCAACACTATTTAGGCCCAATACTATTTAAGCCCAACACTATTTAGGCCCAACACTATTAAGGCCCAACACTATTTAGGCCCAATACTATTTGGGCCCAATAACATAAATTCTTGGGCTAAGCCCAATGACATATAATTGGTAAAAACTTACCATTATACAATTTACTTATACAACGACACGAAATCAAGAAGACAAGACCCGGTGATACAACTCACAAGATACAAGATTACATATATATATATATATATATATATTTGGTGAAATATATATATAACAGTTTAACAATTCATTCATCTAATACACAGTTCAACGAACAGTAAAGACATACAAGTCTTACACATATTTAAGACACAAGACTTGTACTCAAGTTATTTACAAAGGCCGAAGTGTCTAACAAATATAAGAACATTTGTAGGTCGCAACACTATTCAGGACGACCGCACGTGAGATCATAGTTACTTCTATTCACGAACGCGATACTGTGAGTTCATGTCCCCTATTCATTTAAATGTTTTACAACTTTACAACTATCGGGGAAAATACATGTTCAACGTATGTTAAAGTTAGGGAATGAAACACCTTAGATCATGTGCGAATTAAGGTTATACATCTAAGCACCATTAATCCAGTTTGGACCTAGGTACAAGTGGTTAGATCTAATGGGTTTTGGCGAGCCCCACTCTTGGTCGTGGACCCATACAAAAGAGTGCTTTTGTGTCCCAGTCGATAGTAGTCGACATAAAAATCGTCTAGGGTTGGATTGCTTCCTTTTTCGTCCCACATATTAATGTCATTGCAAAACATTAATGATCAACGGTTTCATTGACGCTTTACATACTACAACTTACATTTTAAATACATCTTTTACAACTAAACTGCATGAATTCGCCAACTTTTGTTGATGTTTTCCAAACTTAACATGTATTTCAGGGAATTAATGGACCATGTCGGGTTTCTCAGTCAAGATAACAAGTACCAGAACTCCATGCCATCTTTTGGAGTGTTTAACTATTATATTCCGCCTTTTTGTGGAAATATGATGGTTTAAACCTTAGTAGTTTATTTTCATGTTGATGTATGAAACAATAACACTTTACTTTTACGTTAATGGTTTGTAACCGACACACTAAACTTATGTTGTAATCTTTTGAAACACTTATGTAATGGCAATGGAGTATGTTTTATTCATATAGTTTGTTCATGTACATCGATATTTATGCAATGAAAACCATATTGGTCACACCTCGCGCTTCCGCTACGAGCGGGTGTGACAGTTTGGTATCAGAGCATCGATTGTAGTGAACCAGGATTCTTTCTCGAGTCTAAGTCTACAATCACTAGGGATCTCTCACGAAAACCATTTAAACACAAACAAATGTTTTCATTTGCATGAACATTTTTCATGGTCCATTTTCAACAGGAATTCATCTCATACAAATCAAGCAAGGACATTAGTGTCTTAGTCATCTAAATGGTAGATATGCAACTTTAAGTTAATCCACACAACTCAATTAGGATAACTTAAAATGAACATTATGTGAAAAATACATTTTATGTATATATGTAATGTAACAAATACTCATACGTGTCGAACAAGTTATTTCTCAGGTCACCATGTCTTCATCTGAAGGTAGTAATGTATATGACAACGTAGACCCCATGGAGATTGTATCCGACGATGACTACGTGCCGGAGGTTCAGGTCATCTTATCTGATAGCGACTCTACATCTGACAGCGACATGGACGACTTCCAACCATTCGCACTTCTAGGCGAGATCATCGATGATGATGTGTTAGCTATCCCTCCTATACTCAACGATATAGTTATTTTGGGTCACCCGGAGGGTGAACATGTAGTAGAGAGTATACCCTTTGACGTCGTTCCTCTTGATATGATACCTTTTATCGTCGACCTCGACGATGACGACGACGCCGTTCCAGTGATTCCGGTGGATCACATGGATGCTGATTTGGGAGACGGATAAGTTCACGATGTGTTTATCTTAGACATTGCATCACCAGTGGTCTCGGTGATCGATATTTCTTCTGATGCAGATACCGACTCAGATGCTTCCTCTTATGCATCAGTTACTTCGTCTGCACTACAGGCCATCAGCCTACAACGCAACGTAGACTTTGGGGATGACGTCATGCCAGCAGAGCCAGCCATCCCTGCTCCTGTTCAAGCCCCTGCTACAGATACATCTCCAGAGCACATTCGCCTCATGCGCTTCACACCTATTATGCCACCTACTGATCATACCGATGAGGCTGGACCATCTGGACATGCCCACATACCACCCAGTGATATGGACCTATACTATCAGCAGTTTCGCTCTGTCCCACAGGTCCCTGTCGACCCTCTTATTGCGCCACACTCTCCACCTCATGTTATGCCCATGTCAGATCCATACCATCCATTGCATTACCTAGTTGTTACTACCGAATTACGTGCTCGTGTGCTGACACTCGAGCAGCAGATAGACTTTCTTATCCATCGAGTTCATGAACTCGAGGAGGAGCTTACTCACCTTCATGGTTTGGTACTTCTGACTCTACCACCACCAGCTCATTCACCACCCCATGCTCCACCACCACCACCACCAGGGTCACCACCATTACCCCCACTACCACCTCAGATGCCACCAGTTGGTTTACCTGCTCGTGTTTTGACACTCGAGCAGCAGATTGATTTGCTTATCCGTTTGGTGCACGATTTGGAGGATAGGGTTTCTCATGTTTACAGGTCATTGTTCCCGATTCCACCACCAGTCTTTCCCCCACCATAGACTGTGTTTGCAGGTATCATACTTTTGAGACGGGTATCTATATCCGTTTTTTGTACATATTGACGCTCCACCAAGTTTTGAAGACAACCGATAGACAGCGGATCACACAGTTGGAAGGAAGATTTTGTTATCTCTTTAGTTGTACTAGACTAGTATGACCGGGTTATGTAGCCCGAGTCTATTTTGTTTCCTTTCAAACGATTATGTAACCGGTTGTCTAATATATATGAAAAACTTGGTGTTATCTATTATATGCATCTGAATTGTCTGGTTGGACATATCTTATTGTTTATGTTAACTTATTTACTCGCATTATATGTTTCTTGGTGATATTGCCATTAATGTTATGAATATTTTTTTTCTTTTCTTCTTATTTAGTAAAAATATTTAACAAACCAAATCAACGTCTAATTTTTATCCTATTTCTCCTTTGGAAGAATCATGCCACCGAGGAGAGCTTTACGTTTACGGACTAATCCACCCCCACCCCCACCAATGCCTACGAATGAGGCAGAACTGAATGCACTAATAGAACAGAGAATCGCCCAAGCTATCGCACTGTATGAGGCATCCCGTGCCGAACACAGTGGTGGCACCGGCGGATCGGGAGGCCAGGGCCAAAGCGGTACTTCAGGCGGAACAAATACCACGGGTAACGTTTAGTTGTTTTGTTACAACTTATCTAATTCCTTTCTTAATCTACTCGTGCGTTTCATGGGTTGCTCATTCTTAATCCGTTTATTGTCTATTTCAGGATGCACATTCAAGCAGTTTCTGGACTGCAAGCCACTTAACTTTGATGGCACAGGCGGTGCCGTGGCTTATGTGCGTTGGACAGAGAAAATGGATTCGACCATAAGAATGAGCAGATGCTCTGCTGATCAACATGTCACCTTTATGACTGGCCTATTCGTTAATGAGGCTCTCACATGGTGGAACTTGCAGGTGCAGACTTTGGGTGATAGCGCTGCATATGGGTTGACATGGGAAGAGTTAAAAGAAAGGATGAGAGAAAAATATTGTTCCCGAGCTGAACTCCAGAAATTGGAAAATGAGTTTTGGAATCTTACCATGGTTGGATCTGATATTACTGGATATACTCAAAGGTTTCACGACCTGTCTCGCGTGATTCCTTATTTGGTTACCCCAGAATTTAAGCGTATTGAACGCTACATTTGGGGACTTGCTCCTGAGATCAGAAGCCTTGTTACTTCAGCAGATCCCAAAACTTTCACGCAGGCGGTGACTATAGCTGTGAGTCTTAATGAATATGCAATTAGGATGAAGAAGTATGATGTGAAGGGGGTAGAGAAGAAGGAATCACATGTTGAGTCTTCCAGTGGCGGGAAAAGGAAGTACTCAAATTTTAAAAAGGGAACTCGTGGGAATAATAACAACAACCCCAACAACAACAGGCGACATAATAACTCACAAAAGGATGCAAGGGCGTTTGTAGCCACAAACGACACTGGTCCTATGAAGTACGCTGGTACTTTACCCAAGTGTGAGCGATGCAAATATCATCACTTGAGCGATTGTCGGGTTGTCAAGTGTGACAAGTGTGGCTAGAATGGCCACCATGCTGAATCATGTTGGGGAACCGGAAATAATACTGGATCGGGAAGTGGAATTGGTAGCAAGAATGGGAACGGAAATGGGTGTGGTCAAGGATGCTTTAGATGCAGAAGCAAAGATCACTTCAAGAAAGACTGTCCTAAAGAAAATCAAGCTCGTGGTCGATCGTTTGTGATTGGAGCCAAGGATGCGTGCCAAGACCCTAATGTGGTCACTGGTACGTTTCTCCTCAATGATCATTTCGCATCTATATTATTTGATACCGGAGCCGATTTTAGTTTTATTTCTATAGAATTTAAAAATGTTCTGGGGTTGGAACCTAGTAAGCTAGATGTTCCATATTCTATAGAATTGGCTAACGGTAAACTAATAGAGACGGGAGAAGTTGTTAAGGAGTGTACCTTAGAACTTGGCGAACAAAAATTCCATATCGATCTCTTACCCGTTGAATTGGGTAGTTTCGACTTAGTGGTTGGCATGGATTGGTTATCCAATAATCGAGCCGAAGTCGTTTGCCACGAGAAGATCATTCGCCTACCACTACTGAACAAAGAGACACTTGTGATACATGGAGAGAAGCGTGACACCCCGTTGCGGATCATCAATAGCATGAAAGCATAGAAGTGCTTACGGAAAGGTTGTATTGCCTTTCTAGCACATGTTGTGGACAAGAAGGCCGATGGGCCGAAATTGACAGATATTCCGGTAGTACAAGAATTTCCTGAAGTCTTTCCGGAAGACTTGCCAGGACTACCGCCTTATCGACAAGTCAAATTTCACATCGACTTGGTACCGGGAGCCGCACCCGTAGCTAAATCTCCATATCGATTAGTACCTTCTGAAATGCAAGAGTTATCCACACAACTTCAAGAGTTGTTGGATATAGGATTCATCAGACCGAGCTACTCGCCTTTGGGAGCTCCAGTCTTGTTTGTAAAGAAGAAGGACGGAACTTTCAGGATGTGTATCGATTATCGCGAGTTGAATAAACTTACCATCAAGAATCGGTATCCATTACCGAGGATTGATGACCTATTCGATCAACTGCAAGGGTCGAGTTTCTACTCAAAGATAGACTTACGATCGGGGTTACATCAATTACGGATTCAAGAAGAAAGCATACCAAAAACGGCTTTTCGGACTCGTTATGGTCATTACGAGTTTCTCGTTATGCCTTTTGGTTTAACGAATGCACCAGCGGTCTTCATGGATTTAATGAATCGTGTGTGCAAGCCGTATCTCAACAAATTCGTCATAGTGTTTATCGACGACATTTTGATATACTCTCGATCGACTGATGAACATGAGAAACATTTGAGAACCATTTTGGAGTTGTTAAAAACGGAGAAACTATACGCGAAATTTTCCAAGTGCGAATTTTGGATTCGTGAAGTACAATTTCTCGGGCATGTAGTGAACGAGAAAGGCATTCAAGTAGACCCGTCGAAGATTGAATCGATTAAGAATTGGGAAGCGCCCCAGACTCCTACTGAAGTGCGACAATTTTTGGGCTTAGCGGGATATTATCGGCGATTTATTGAGAATTTTTCAAAGATTGCTCAACCGCTAACTTCTCTTACACAGAAAGACAGGAAATTCGATTGGGGAGAGAAACAAGAAGCAGCATTTCAACTTCTTAAAGACAAGTTGTGCATTGCACCAATCTTATCATTACCCGACGGTACCGATGACTTTGTGGTATACTGTGATGCTTCGCATCAAGGTTTGGGTTGTGTACTCATGCAATGTGAAAAGGTTATCGCGTACGCGTCTCGCCAACTGAAAGTTCACGAGAAGAACTATACCACTCACGACCTAGAGTTAGGCGCGGTGGTATTTGCTTTGAAAATTTGGCGGCATTACTTATATGGTACACAGTGCACTATTTTCATAGATCATAGAAGTCTACAACACATATTCAACCAAAAAGAATTAAATATGCGTTTGCGATGTTGGGTTGAACTATTGAACGATTATGATTATGAAATCAAGTACCATCCGGGCAAGGCGAACGTTGTAGCAGACGCCTTGAGTCGCAAGGAACGAGTTAAAACACTAAGAGTGCATGCACTAGAAATGACGATTCACACATATCTTACCGTACGAATTCATAATGCACAACAAGAAGCGCTCAAGGAAGAGCATATTCTAGCAGAATCACTTCGAGGCATGGAAAAGCGGTTAGTGCCAAAGGAGGATGGAACTTTGTACGTTGCAGGTAGAATTTGGGTTCCATTCTTTGGAGGCCTTCGAGATCTTATTTTTGAGGAAGCACATAGGTCAAAGTACTCGATCCATCCGGGATCAGATAAGATGTACCAAGACTTAAAGGAGTACTATTGGTGGCCTAACCTCAAAAAGGATATTGCTATCTATGTCGGAAAATGCTTGACCTGCGCGAAGGTCAAGGCAGAGTATCAGAAACCGTCGGGTTTACTACAACAACCTGAGATTCCCGCTTGGAAATGGGAACAAATATCGATGGACTTCATTACGAAGTTACCCAGGACCTCAAGAGGCCATGACATGATATGGGTAATCGTCGATAGATTGACAAAGTCCGCACACTTCTTACCGATTCAGGAGAAGGATAGTACTGAGAAACTAGCGGAAATCTATCTCAAAGAAATAGTGGCTCGTCATGGATTTCCTATTTCAATCATTTCGAACCGAGACGGTCGTTTTATTTCAAGAATTTGGAAATCATTTCAACAGGCATTTGGATCTCATTTGAATCTAAATACGACCTTTCATCCACAAACTGACGCCCAGAGAGAACGGACAATCCAAACACTCGAAGATATGCTTCGTGCATGTGTTTTGGATTTAGCCGGCAATTGGGATACTCATCTACCTTTAGTTGAGTTTTCCAACAATAACAGCTACCATACTAGTATACAAGCTGCACCGTTTGAAGCTCTTTATGGTCGAAAATGTCGCTCTCCGCTATGTTGGGCGGAAACAGGCGATAGTCAATTAATTGGTCCGGAACTAGTCCAAGAGACTACGGATAAAAATTTTCAGATCCGAGACCGTATCAAGGCGGCTCGTGATCGACAAAAGAGCTACGCAGATAAAAGACGAAAACCATTATCTTTCGAGGTCGGAAACAAAGTCTTGTTGAAAGTCTCGCCTTGGAAAGGCGTAGCGAGGTTCGGTAAACGTGGAAAGCTTAACCCACGTTATATTGGACCATTTGAAATCTTAGAAAAGATTGGCACTGTTGCCTATAAGTTGAAGTTACCAGATGAACTTTGCAGTGTGCACGACACGTTTCATGTGTCGAATCTTAAAAGGAGTCCAACACAAGCAACCGTTATCATTCCTGCGGATGAAATTCACATTGACGACAAACTCCAATTCACTGAAGAACCTGTTGAGGTCACGGACTGGAAGGTCCAGAAAACACGGAGAAGTCGTATCAAGTTAGTAAAAGTTCGTTGGAACTCTCGTCACGGACCCGAATATACTTGGGAACATGAAGACCAAATTAAAGCCAAATATCCTCATCTGATCAAGAAGACTCCTACAACGAATAACAAAGCTCAAATTTCGGGACGAAATTCTCAATAACAGGGGGAGAATGTGACAACTTCCACTTTCTGGTAATTTACGTACATTTAAAGCAATGAATTACATTATACAAATATGTGTTTTGAATATCCGAATTGCTTGATTATATGATATACATCTTAGAACACTCATTTATGATGTACATTATTCGTTTCTATTGGTTATATTTGAAACAGTTTAAAACGATGCATCAAAACAACTAGAGTAGTACCTAGTAAACTAGTGTACTGACGAAAACTCAGGATCCGCAGAAACCATCTAAACGACATCTTTAGGATTTAGACGAAAGTCCAACATCAAATATACATTAAACCCTAATTGGAAATGCAAGGGTTTGGTCTAATACTTTCCCTATGTCCGGTAGCACTAGAAACTGCCCGAAAAGCGCTAAAAGTTACCATTTCATTAATTTTCTGTTAGTGCACGGAATGTCTGTTGACTGCGTCTACCAGAAGTCTGAAGTCAAGATTAGACAACAGGGGGTTAAAAAGTAAATAATATGTATTGTCTAAGTCTGGTTCGCTTATATGACCATGTTAAGGTCTGGTTCGCTCATAGGGTACTAGTTCTGGTCCGCTTATATGTCAAGATGTCTGGTTCGCTTATGTGTCATGCCATTCAAGCGATCCATAACATCTATATATAGGTAAGTTTGTTCATTTGAGCGGATCAGAGTCTCTGTTATGTGTGTAAGCTTGGAGCCAAACTCTGTCAAAATCTCATTTGAAAAGCAATAAAGTGATAGGAAATTAAAGGATAAGCTGTTGTAATCTCACATATTCTGATTCCGCCTTTGTATATGAGAATGAGTTACTCGGATTGACGTTTTCGGGTCAAGGAACGGTCCAACAAGTGGTATTAGAGCATCAGGACGAGGAGCTCATACTACATCAGCTGATTCTGCGATATTATCTCATTTCTACTCATTCTCTCTTTTATTTTTCGATTTCAACAAGTTTTGACGGACAAAATGGTTTGAAATTGAAGTATATTGATTAAAACTTGTTGTTAATCATTCCGTAACAGTTTCAGACATTAAAACACCGTAAAACTCATTCAAATTCATCAAAATCGTAATCGTTTTTCGGACAGAAACTTTGAACTTAGATCTAGAGTGGATTAGCGGTCGGAATTGGACAAAAATCATATCATTGTGATCGGAATTAAGAGTATTATAACCCTTGAAAGTATCAGATTGTGTTTAGGACTTAAAATCAGTTAAAATTTGTGGTTCGCTTTTACGGACATCGCAAGTTTCAGATCTAGAATTTTCTTATCTGGTCCGCTCGAGTGAACTTACTTGATATTGATCTGGTCCGCTTATCCGGACATTGACCTGGTCCGCTTATTCGATCATTTTCTGGATCGCTGTTACATAAAATAGCTGGTTCGCTCGAACGAACAGCTTGTGTGGTTCGCTTAACTAAACATCTGCTGGTTCGCTCGAACGACTATATCTAGTTTGCATTTACGAACTTTAGTCTAGTCCGCTCGAACGGATATCATCTGGTCCGCTCGAACAGACAAATTCTGGTTCGCTTATACAGACAAAGTCTGGTCCGCTCGAACAGACTTTCTGGTTCGCTCGAACAGATTTTCTGGTTCGCTCGAACAGATTTTCTGGTTCGTTCATTAGTACACTTTCTGTTCGCGTGAATCTTTGACAACGAGTCTTAGATTGAGTTTGTTAACAAACACTTTTACGTGTTCAGTGTGTTTAAATTGATCGCTTGCTTTGTTTGTTTGTAGGTGATTTCGAGGTAATTCAAGGACATAAAATCATGGGGAAAAACGACGAACCTATTCCGTGGAAAGATGATCGTACTGAGGAACAGAAGTATCAATACCGGAAGATGATTGCTGAAAACAAGATTATCAGACTTTCTGGTATCTTTCTGGAAGCTAGGAGAGCAAATAGATGGGATCCAAAAAGAGAGTGTTATCTTGACCCATATGGAAATATTGCAATCGATGACAAAATGCTTGATATCGAAGCCATAATCCAGCAGTACAAAGAAGAGGATGAGTATTGGCAGAAGAAATGGTGGGGAGATGAAGAAGAGAAAAAGAAAAAGAAAGAGTTAATAGATGAAATAGAAAGAAACTCAGAAAATATGAGTTTGGTTGATTTTAGTGAATTAATCAATAAGATTAGAGAAGGAATGACAAAGAATGAAGAATCAAAGAAGGATGAAACTTCGAAAAGTGAAGTTGTGTGCTCACAATGCGAAAAATCCGAAGCTAAAAATTTCAATCTCTTGAAAGATGTGGAGAATTTGACAGTGGAAATCAAAAGCTTGAAGGATGAGAAAGAATCTGATAATAAACAGATTCTTGAAATGAGAGAAAATTGTGAAAAATTGACGTCTGAAAATGACAAACTGTTGAATAGTTTGGACAGTTTGACATTGGAAGTTAATAATTTTAAAGAAAAAGAAATAGATTTGAAAAATCAAATAAAGATTTTAGAAGATGAGAGAGATATTTTTGGTAAAGATAATCTTCAAAAACAAATTGAAATCAATTCTCATCTTGCTAAAATCATTCAGCTTGAAAAAGAAGCTGAAAAAGTTCGGATTAAAATCAATGAGCTTGAGAATAAATTGAAAGGTTTTGAGAATTCTACTTCACATGTGTGTCCAAAACCGATCAATTCTGTTCCAATAAGTGATAATGTCACAAATTTTGACAAAGTCAAAGTCAAAATTGAAGATTATGATGAAATATCTGATGATGAAAAGGAAAAGAAAAGAAAAATATTTTTAGATTTACAAGAAAAATTTAAAAATATTGTTTTGCAATCTACTGAAACAGGTGAATGTTCTAAACAAAAACCTGTTATGAAGAGTGTAGAACAGAAACAAAAAGATAAAAATTTGAAAAATCCTAAAAATGAAAATAAAAGTTCATCAGATAAGTCATCCAATCATTTTGAAAAATTACAAAAATCTAAAAATAAAAACTTACAAAATGTTGGTAATAAGTGGTGCAGGTTTGACCACAGTGCTCAAAAGCCAAATCCAGCTTACAAGAGAATATGGGATGAAGATTATTCAAGGACAAATCATTACAATGATAGAAAACAAAGAAATGGTAATTACCACAAGGCAAATCAATGCTTTGATCTAAGTGTGTGGTATGAAGAAGGTGTTTGGTATGAAAGAAATGAGAGGTATGATAACAGAGTGTGTTACAATTGTGGTTATCAAGGACACATTGCTGTTAACTGCCAAAGTCAGAAATTCGAAACAAGAAGATGCTATGAATGCCACATCAGAGGACACATTGCCAGAGATTGCCCAATGAGATCAAAGGGAAGATCGAGGGCTGAATTTCAGAAAATGGGAAAGAAATCAGTCAGTGTCAAGCCCAAAGAACAGAAAGTTCAAGAACCAAAAGTTCAAGAACAGAAAGTTCAAGAAAAGAAAGTGAAGCTTTCACAAGGGCAAAAAGACAGACTGAGGAAGAAGAGAAAGAAAGCAAGAGAATACTTGGAGAAAATTTTGTCCTCGGATAAAACTGGTAATCTGAGAAAAAGTTCTGATGAATTGCTTTCCCCAACTGCAAAGGCAAGCAAAACAAATTCATCAGATACAAATCTGATGACAAACGGGAAAGCAAAAAGGAAGTTAAAGAAAGAAAAATTAACTAAGCAAAATGATAACCAATCAAAGAAAGTTAATTTTTCTGACAAAATCTTGATCAAGGTTTTCGAATATAAAAGAGATCGTGAAAGTTTATTCATTTCACAGGCTAATAAATTTGGAAAACCTAGATCTAGTAAGAATTGGGTACCAATGAAGGTTGGCAATGAATTTGTTTCTTCAAAAACAAAGGAGCCACGTGTTGGCGATGAATCTGACGTCTCAAAGTTAGACAAGCCATGTGCAGGCAATGATTCTGGTTTATCAAAACCAGAAGAGCCATCTGTTGAGGTAAAAACTGTCAAACCCAAGGCTGGTCAGGCTTGGGTGAATCTTTTCAAATAGAAAAACCTGACTTGCCGGAGTTCCCAGGTTGGTAAGCGTGGAACATGAATCGGCACATTTCTTGAGAAATTCACAGGATGGTAACTGTGATATTTCGATTTACAAGTGGTAAATCAGGGACATTAAGTTGTACTTGATTTTCTACTAGTGTTTGTTATTGGCAAGGGTCTTAATTGTTAATTTTTTTAAAAAAATATGGTTAAAGGTAAACAATGTGATGAAACCCCGAGTTTGTGAAAAGACAAACAAAACTAATTTTCTGGAAAAACCATTTGATTAAAACAAACTTAAGTGTTTTGAAATCATAATGGGAAAATAGTTTGTTGTCAGGGGGAGTTCTTAGTTTGTTGTCAGGGGGAGTTCTGATTGTTTATGCCGAGTGAATGGCGAATTGAAGCGATTTGATATCAGTTTGTTACGTTTCTTGTATAGTTTGTTTTCAAATTTTCTCAGAAAATCAAAATTGAAACATATTTTGATTTTAGGGGGAGAAAAATTTAAAAAATTAGAAAATTTGAAAATGTCAAAAATATTGAAAAAGCAAAAATGAGTTTTGTTGAGACAAGAGGAAATGATAGAAAATCAGTGAACTGTCACAGCATGCTAAAGAATTGTAATGTCAAATGTGATAAACGGTCTCACTATAGATGTGACGGTAGGCTCAGCTAGACTAGTAGATTTGCGATAACGATACAAACATAAATGAAAAAGCCTAGTTCTAGTGGGAAACATGGTCAAAAGCATAGTACTTGGTTTTGTCCTTCTTGACTGTGTACCTACTCGGTAATCGCTGATTGTCGAAAGATATAAAACTGGTTAAGTTTGTGAACTTTCACAACTTTGCTGAAAAGTCACTGTGATTGTGCATTTTATTTTGCAAAGATTTAAACTTGTTTTATTTCTTTATTTTGTTTAAGCATCGGACATCCTCTGCGTATACGTGAGTATCGACCTGGATGTTGTTGCCTAAACGTTCTGCTTTATTTTCTTTGGTGTTTCGTTTAAGCTTTGGATCACCTCTGTGTATACGGGAGTATCGACCTGGTGGTTAAAGCCTAAACAACTTCAACTTGTTTTATTTTTTTTTATTTTGTTTAAACATTGGACTTTCTCTGCGTATACGGAAGTATCGACCTGATTGTTAATGTTTAAACATTCTGCTTTGTTTTCGCATAAATCACAGTTGATGAAAGTTTAAAGGCATTACTTGAGTCAGTGTATTGCATGAGGAGGGGATATGCTGAGATCGTGGGGTCCATAAGAATTTAGTGCAAAATTAATATACCTTAAAGTATCGGTAAGCATTTCGAAAGTTTTTAGATTGAGCTTAAGAGGACAACAATATCGTCAATCAACGTGAATCGTTTAGAACTTAAAACGATTAAAAGCTTAACGGTGCTTGTGATGTGTCTCAAAAACTGATATGATCCTCTTACACAAACTCACAAAAATATTGTTTGTATATATTTCTTTACTGCATTTTCTGTCAAGATCAAAAATCCAAAAAGATTTTAGTGTGTTTTAGCATAAAATTTTGAAAAATTCAAAAAGATTTTCGACAACTGATGTTGAAGGACTGATATTCAAAATTCCAAGTGCTAATCATGATGAATTGGTTAGGGAGAATATGTTGAAAACTTTGAATGTCATATACAAATGTTTCTTGAATGTTTGAGGTGTTAGTTAGTCAAGGTCATTCATTTGAACTTGATGTAACTAGTATGTTTGATGAATGAATGTTGTCTACCAGTAAGTTTTAAATTTAAGTGTTATAAATTTGTGAAACTTATGTTGTGGTAGAGGATATGCAGGTTTCAGGAATTCCCACGGAAGCTAAATGACAAAGCTTGAACCAGATACCTCAGTTTCTAGCATATCGAGAGGGGGAGTCTGTGAAAGGGGGAGTCTGGATCAACAGTTATTGGGAAGTTGAAGTTAGAGCAAGGTGATGCTGAAACTTGTGAAGAATGTTTGTGAAGACAGAGAGTTAGAGAAACGACCAAGACCGAAGACTCAGGTGCTGAAGATTGCTGAAGACTACGTCAACATCGAAGGGGGAGTCTGTTAGTGCACGGAATGTCTGTTGACTGCGTCTACCAGAAGTCTGAAGTCAAGATTAGACAACAGGGGGTTAAAAAGTAAATAATATGTATTGTCTAAGTCTGGTTCGCTTATATGACCATGTTAAGGTCTGGTTCGCTCATAGGGTACTTGTTCTGGTCCGCTTATATGTCAAGATGTCTGGTTCGCTTATGTGTCATGCCATTCAAGCGATCCAGAACATCTATATATAGGTAAGTTTGTTCATTTGAGCGGATCAGAGTCTCAGTTATGTGTGTAAGCTTGGAGCCAAACTCTGTTAAAATCTCATTTGAAAAGCAATAAAGTGATAGGAAATTAAAGGATAAGCTGTTGTAATCTCACATATTCTGATTCCGCCTTTGTATGTGAGAATGAGTTACTCGGATTGACGTTTTCGGGTCAAGGAACGGTCCAACATTTTCCGCAAAATTCAGCATTAGCGTTTTGATTACAAGATATAAAATTGTTGTTTAAACACAAATTTCATATGAAAATACATAGGGAATATCATATAAATACATAACCGAATATTTCCCTATAACTTATATATGTTAACCTTTCGACTATCTTCTTGCGAAACGAGCGCTAAACAATTAGCCAAACTATATTTTGGCACATTTAGCAAACTAGTGAACATTATTTTTGGTCATTTACATCCTATTTATGATCATTTCAAGTCATGATTCATCATGAAACCTTGCAAAAACTTACCCTTAAACACTTAACCATTTTTATTACATTTAGAAACCATAAAAATTACTAACACATTTTAACCACATAAGACCCCCCCCCCCCCCCCCATGTTGTGACCGTGAATAAGGGGTCCCACACCCCTTGTTTATGTGCTAAATATCTAAGATATTTATCTTAGCTTGCAAGTGGAATATGTTGGTGATTTGTTATAACACTTAACCACTAAGTAAACTAGCACTTTACCACTCTTTTACACCTTTTATTTTACACATAAACTCGCTCATCATCTTCATCTTTTCATCAAGAACACCCACCAAAAATCCATTTTATTTTATCACCTCTTTTATGATCAAGATGATTTTCTATGGAACCTAAGATGATCTAAAGCACTTACAAGTTAAATCAAGTGTTTTCATCCATTCAAGAGCATTCTATCATCAAGATCTTCATCTTCTTAGCTCTTAATCATCCTCTAGATCATCCCTAGCCTAGTGCTAGAAGTGAGCTTCTAAATCTCTTATTTTCATACTTATTTATGTTATGATTGTTAATATAACTAGAGATAACAAAATAATCATACATAATAAACATGAAAAATACAAAGAAGCAAAATTAATAATCATGATATATATATGTTTGTTTATGTTGTGATCTAAGACTTGTTATTTGCATATTTGATCTTGTTATGATGATTATGATATGTATAACTTGTTAGATGATGTTTTAAAAATATGATCTAACAAGTATACATGAATATGTTAAAGTTTTTTTTTTTAAAACTTAAAAGATAAATGGATGATCATAATTTATGGTGTAGTTAATTTATCTAAGGTTTTTATTTAAAAACAAGACTTTTACAAGATTATAAAAAGTAACATAAAACATGAGATTTTTATAAAAATTGTTGAAACTAGAAGTAAACTTGGTTTTTGAACTAATGAACATATGAAAGGATCATACCAAAAATCCTACATGATTTTGAGATCATCTTGATGAGGTTATGTTATAAATCTCATGTGTATTGTTTATGAAAGTTAGGAGTAAATTGATGTTGAATTGAAAAGAAAAAGATATGTTTGATTAAACATGGTAAAGTCGAAAATACAAAGGTTATATGGCCAAATTTCCTAATAAATTATATGTTAACAAAACCATCATTTTTGGCTAAACCTTTACAAGATTAAAAAGATTTAAAGAATGGTTTTTATAAAAACAAAGTTAGTTATAAATAAATATTTTGAGAAAATATATATTTGATTAATTTAACAACTTAAGTGCTATGTGGTACTTGATGTATTAGTTATATATATCAAAGATAGGAACTTGATTATAATGGTGATAATGAACACATGATACATAATAATCAAAGTCGTACATGATTTCATATAGACACGCCTTAAAAACGAGTTACGGACGATCCGAATAATCGGATACAAATTATGGTCAAATCGGACGACGGACGAACCTATAACATATCACCAATCCGAGGACTTACTACGACGTTTAGGCGATCTTTCGACGCAGACACAAAAATTACGTTACCATTAACAAAATTCGGACATTTTGAAACTTATAAAAACTATTATGTTTTTATTAACTAAAAAGTATACTTAGTGAATTTTATAAAAAATGTTTTTATAATAATGAAAGACTTATACTTTCAAATGGGCTATTTTCTACAAATGGGCTTACACTTCTTAATGGGCTATTTTCTACAAATGGACTTACACTTCTTAATGGGCTATTTTATACAAATGGGCTTACACTTCTTAATGGGCTTATCTCCATAATGGGCTTAACATAAATACATGGGCTAAGCCCAATATCAAAAACTCATGGGCTAAGCCCAATACCAAACATATGGGCCAAGGCCCAACACTATTTAAGCCCAACACTATTTAGGCCCAACACTATTTAGGCCCAACACTATTTAGGCCGAACACTATTTAGGCCCAACACTATTTAGGCCCAACACTATTTAGGCCCAACACTATTTAGGCCCAACACTATTAAGGCCCAACACTATTAAGGCCCAACACTATTTAGGCCCAATACTATTTGGGCCCAATAACATAAATTCTTGGGCTAAGCCCAATGACATATAATTGGTAAAAATTACCATTATACAATTTACTTATACAACGACACGAAATCAAGAAGACAAGACCCGATGATACAACTCACAAGATACACGATTACATATATATATATATATATATTTGGTGAAATACATATATAACATTTTAACAATTCATTCATCTAATACACAGTTCAACGAATAGTAAAGACATACAAGTCTTACACATATTTAAGACACAAGACTTGTACTCAAGTTATTTACAAAGACCGAAGTGTCTAACAAATATAAGAACATTTGTAGGTCGCAACACTATTCAGGACGACCGCACGTGAGATCATAATTACTTCTATTCACGAACGCGATACTGTGAGTTCATGTCCCATATTCATTTAAATGTTTTACAACTTTACAACTATCGGGGAAAATACATGTTCAACGTATGTTAAAGTTAGGGAATGAAACACCTTAGATCATGTGCGAATTAGGGTTATACATCTAAGCACCATTAATCCAGTTTGGACCTAGGTACAAGTGTTTAGATCTAATGGGTTTTGGTGAGCCCCACTCTTGGTCGTGGACCCATACAGAAGAGTGCTTTTGTGTCCCAGTCGATAGTAGTCGACATAAAAATCGTCTAGGGTTGGATTGCTTCCTTTTTCGTCACACATATTAATGTCCTTGCAAAACATTAATGATCAACGATTTCATTGACGCTTTACATACTACAACTTACATTTTAAATACATATTTTACAACTAAACTGCATGAATTCGCCAACTTTTGTTGATGTTTTCCAAACTTAACATGTATTTCAGGGAATTAATGGACCATGTCGGGTTTCTCATTCAAGATTACAAGTACCAGAACTCCATGCCATCTTTTGGAGGGTTTAACTATTATATTCCGCCTCTTTGCGAAAATATGATGGTTTAAACCTTAGTAGTTTATTTTCATGTTGATGTATGAAACAATAACACTTTACTTTTACGTTAATGGTTTGTAACCGACACACTAAACTTATGTTGTAATCTTTTGAAACACTTATGTAATGGCAATGGAGTATGTTTTATTCATATAGTTTGTTCATGTACATCGATATTTATGCAATGAAAACCATACAGGTCACACCTCGCGCTTCCGCTACGTGCGGGTGTGACACAGGCCAACTTGCAATCCATCAAAACATCTTTTCAGCTCTTGAAGAGTAGCCCTATCTTCATACACCTGTTCCTCGATATGCCTGACAAAACGCTGCTTTAAATCATCTGATTTTACAGAAGTGAATGACGCCATTTCAATAAACTATATTACTCGACTTTCCTGAAAGAGTAATATCTTCGTAGGAAAACGTGATGAAAAACAGGTGAAGTGGCTATGAGTTTATATGCTGAAATATCTACAGTGAAAGAATTAATATAAACATTTAATAATCTAATCAATCAAAACGTGTAGATTTAATATAAACATATTAATGTATATTTCAAAACAGCAGTCTTTTAATGCAAAAACCATTTCAAACCCCAACTTTTATGGGAAACTGTAAAATTCAATACCAAGAAACCCAAGGGACAAATTTTCGAAGTTGAAAGAACAACTGCAGATTATCATAATTGCAATTAACTTCTTCATTTACCATGTAGACGCATTTTTAAACTCTATAAAAGACCGATGATTACATTTGATTCAAAACATCAACAAATTGTCCTACAAAGCACTGTATGTGAAAAGTTGTTCCACATCAGAAAATCCAACAAAAATCTACATGGCAAACTTCAGCTTCTACCACTGGTCAGACACCAGCGATGTTAAAGCACAATTCTCGATGTGGTCTCTCAAAGAAAAAAGAACAGACGAAGTACTAAACAGGAAAGTCGACATAATCAATGACACTAATTACAACAAAACCTGGAACAACATAGCATTGCTCGATGAAGTCCTCCACTCTCCTCCATCAGATTTCCAGAAGAATGCAGAAGAGTTTTTGACACAACTTCTAAAACCGGATCAGAAAATCTGCAACATGCTAACTGACCTGAAAAACAAAAGAGAGCATGAAATCACATGGAGAAAGGCCAGAGTCTACGAAATCCTATCAAGTGTTAACTCTAGCGTGTAATACTTTATAAATATTTCGTTAAATTTCTATGTAATAATTCATTTTAATAATCTCAACATGCATCTTAACATATTCTAAAATGTCAGTGTCAATAAAAACTCTCAACATCATCAACAGTTAATCAAAATAAGAAATAAACCTAAAATGCAAAGATCTCATCTCAACTATTGTAGCACATCTAACTTTTCACGATATTGCACGAATCTATACTTTGTATAAAAGAAGAAAATCTCACTGACATAAGAAAAGCTGACTTTCGATTTAACGACAATCGAACAATGCAACTCTCCCATCAAAGAAGGTAGCACATGCAACTTTTCACGATGTTGCAACAATGATACTACAACATCGATGTTGAAAGGTTGATGTGTGAAGGGAAGCTTCATTGAAATGACGATGTTGGAACAATGATACTGGAACGATAACATGTAAACAGAAGTTCAAAGACATGATATTGTAACGATGATATGTAAACAGAATCAACAAACATTCGAACAAAGAAGTATAATCGGAGATTCGCCGGCTGAATCACGAGAAATATGCATTTGAGAGAGAGATACGCTCGCAGATATGAGCGAGAGAGATTTGAATGTGGAGCCAGATTCATATATCTTATTTATAGGATTAGAATATATGGTTTGAATTTTGAATTTTGAATTTGAAAATGGAGGCAGGACTATGTCTGTGAGAGATAGAGGGTTTTGAATTTTGAAAATGGAGCCAAAACTTATGTGTTATTGAATATGGGCAGTGGTTTTGGTGGCAGATGTTTGAATATTACACATAGATTGACTGCCAAAATAGGGGCAGAGGTTTGAAAGGAAGATGTTTGAATTTTAAATCTATTTTAAATTAAGCTTTATGATGTAATAATGACATAAGAAAAGCATTGTTGGACAACCTCTCTGGCTTCCACATCAGCTTTTCTTATGTAATTGGGATTTCTCCTTTTATAGAAAGTATAGATAGATAGGGGAGGGTTATCTTGAGAAAGCTGAATATTGCAAGAACCGTGAGAACAAATGAAAAAACAAATCAAAACCGATTTTTTTAATACAAACCTCATTGGAATTAAAATACAACATCAAAAAAGAATTTACAACATTAAATAATTCATTTCTCCTCTCAAAATCACTCTTACTAGATTTTTTACGAATGTGTAAATGTAACAAATTTACACATGTGTAAATGATAAACTTACACATGTGTACATTTTCTTTATTTACGAATTCCCGTAAATTTAAAAGTGTAAATTTAATTTCTAACATCGTATTCGAATAATAATGATAAGTTTAAAAAGAAATTTTGAATTTAGATTTATTTTACCAAGTTCTCATGGTTTTTTTCATTCGTTCTCACGGTTCTCGCGATATTTTGCGTTCTCAAGATAACCCTCCCCTATATATATATATATATATATATAGGGTAGGGCTATATAGAAAACCCTATCTATATAAAAAACCCTAGAAAAGCCAACCTCCCGACATTTTTTTTTGAAAAAAATAACACATGTAATATACATGTTTTTAAGGGTTTTTAAGAGTTTTTGAAAAAAATAACATATATATATATATAGGGGAGGGTTATCTTGAGAAGAGCAAAATATCGCGAGAACCGTGAGAACGAATGAAAAAACCAATCAAAACCGATTTTCTTTAATACAAACCTCATTGTAATTAAAATACAACATCAAAAAAGAATTTACAACATCAAATAATTCATTTCTTCTCTCAAAATCACTATTACTAGATTTTTTACGCATGTGTAAATATAACAAATTTACACATGTGTAAATGACAAACTTACACATGTGTAAATTTTCTTTATTTACGAATTCACGTAAATTTAAACGTGTATATTTAATTTCTAACATTGTATTCAAACAATAATGATAAGTGTAAAAAGAAATTTTGAAATGTTTTTTTACCAAGTTTTTGCGGTTTTTCCAAACATTCTCACGGTTCTCGCGATATATAGCGTTCTCATTTAACATTTCCCTATATATATATATATATATATATATATAAGGGAAGGTTAAAATGAGAACCACATCGAGTTGTAAGAACCAGCGAGAACCACCCCCGCGGGGGGCCGTTGACCACGATTTTTTTTACAACTAGATGTGTATATTTTAACACCCTACGTAAAGTTTGGGTTTAAACGGCGCGCCCGAGGGGGTAGTTTTTTACGCCCAAAGTTTGGGTTTTTTTAATTTCTTTTAATTTTTCTTTTTTTTTAACCAAACTTTGGGCGTAAAAAACTACCCCCTCGGGCGCGCCGTTTGAACCCAAACTTTGCGTAGGGTGTTAAAATATACACATCTAGTTGTAAAAAAAATCGTGGTCAACGGCCCCCCACGGGGGTGGTTCTCGCGGGTTCTTACAACTCGAGGTGGTTCTCATTTTAACTTATTCCTATATATATATATATATATAGGGCTTGGCTATATAAGAAACTCCATCTTTTTTAGAAAACTATGCAAACCCAATGTCAACCATTGATTACCTTTCATCTAACTTGATCAATGGCTATGATAATTTTGGTATGAATTATATTAAAAAGAAATCACTTAACTCCCATTAATACAACTGGAAGAACTGGAAGGGCATTTTTGGAAGTGGAAAATGAACTTTGGAAAACGAAATCTCTTACACACACATGGTATCTCTCTCACACACATCAACTTTATTTCTCTCTCCTCTCTCTTCAATCAAGATCATGATGAACACCAAACACAATTTCAATCTTCAAGTTCAGATCTACATCGTGTGAAAGAGAAAATGTTTGAAGATTGTTGTTTTAGAGAGAGAACGATGGCAGGATGAAGGTTTTTAGAGAGATGATTTTTTTTTAGAGAGAGAAACAACAAATCTTCATCATGTTCATCTATAACACCAAGAACACACATACAAGTGTGTGAGAGAGAAGAAGTTTGAAGTATGTTGTTTTATAGAGAGAACGATGACACACGCACGAGTGTGTGTGTGTGATAAGAAGGTTTGAAGATCTTCTTCGTGTTCATCGGACGATTATAGATCCGGTAAGTGTTCTTGAAATATCATTTTACACTTGATTTTTTGTTGAAATGGTTATTAATATGCTTTTGTGTGCTGAAAGTGTTTTTGTAATAGTTGTTAATATGATTTTGTATTTTAAATAAATCAAAAACTTTAGGATGAGATTTTGAACGGGTTTTTTTGTTGGTTTGGTTGCTTGTTAGGGGCTTTTGATCTTAACAGTAGCTGTTTTTTTGTTGGTTTGGGTTGCTTGTTTGGGTTTTTGATCTGAACAGTAAATGTTTTTTTGTTTGGTTGCTTGATTCACAGACTCAGGCCCATAACATGTGTTAAGCCCCCTGTTAGAATGTTATATAACGTGTGTTGATTTACATAAACAAACCCATAAAGATATTCAATTGACAAGCTGGATGGATGTAGGCGAAGTTAATGCGTGTTCTAGTAATGGTTAATGTTCATGTATTTTAAATAAATCCAAAAATTTAGGATGAGATTTTGAACGGGTTTTTTTGTTGGTTTGGGGCTTTTGATCTTAACAATAATTGTTTTTTTTTGTTGGGTTGCTTGATTTACAGAGACAGACCCATAACATGTGTTAAGCACCTGTTAGAATGATATATAACGTGTGTTGATTTACATAAACAGATCCATAAAAGATATTCAATTGACAAGCTGGATGGATGTATGCGACATTAATGCGAGGACATTGAATAAGTCACATCCTTTGGAAAAGAAGTCTTCGTTCATTTATAACATGTGTTGGTCGTTCATGCTGTAACAGAACACCATGATGTAACCTGACATGTGTTCATGTATAATATGAAACGGGTCATTTGTTTTGCATATTTTGGAATGTATAACATGTGTTAAGCCTCTGTTATATAATATGAAACGGGTCATTTGTTTTGCACAATTTTTGGACGTATAATATGAAACGGGTCATTTGTTTTGCACAACTTTGGACGTAAAACTTGTACAAGTTAGTATGTAACGTGTAATATGAAACGAGCCATTTATGGTAACACATGTACCGGTAATTTTGGAATATATAATATGAAACGGGTCATTTGTTTTGCACATTTTGGAACGTATAACATGTGTTAAGCCTCTGTTATAATCTTTTTGTAACCTGACATGTATTCATGTATAAGATAGTGGGTTACAAAACACCATGATGTGTATATACTGATCTAACATGTGTTACAATTTGTCTGTTTGGATCATGTAATTGCTTAACATGTGACAAGGGTGAAAACAGTCGACAGGGGCGATGAGTTTAATGGTAAGCTTAGTTAATATCGTAATCTTGTTGTACCCCACTTGTATACATATGATAACATGTAAGCATCCATTATAACCCGACTTGTATTCATGTATATGAAAGTGGTTTGCAAAACACCATGATGTGCATATACTGATCGTAACACGTGCACAAGTTAATATGGAATTATAATCTTGGTTTAACCCAACATGGTGTCATGTATAAGCTAGTGGTTTCCAAAACACCATGATTTGTATATACATACTATAAGATGTGTTAAATGACTGAAAATATGTAACGTGTAATATGAAACGAGCCATTTATGGTAACACATGTACCGGTAATTTTGGAATATATAATATGAAACGGGTCATTTGTTTTGCACATTTTGGAATGTATAACATGTGTTAAGCCACTGTTATAATCTTTTTGTAACCTGACATGTATTTATGTATAAACTAGTGGTTTACAAAACACCATGATGTTTATATACTGATCTAACATGTGTTACAATTTTTCTGTTCGGAACATGTAATTGCTTAATGACAAAGGGTGAAAACATTCGACAGGGGCGATGAGTTTAATGGTGAGCTTAGTTAATATCTTAATCTTGTTGTAACCCCACTTGTACACATATGATAACATGTAAAGCATCCATTATAACCCAACTTGTATTCATGTGTATGAAAGTGGTTTGCAAAACACAATGATGTGCATATACTGATCGTAACACGTGTACAAGTTAAAATGAAACATACAAGTTAATGTTGTATCAGAACACCATGATGTAACCTGACATGTATTAATGTATAACATGTGTTAGTGGTTCATGCTGTAACAGAACACCATGATGTAACCTGATATGTATTAATGTATAACATGTGTTAAGCCCCTGTTAGAATGATATATAACATGTGTTAACCTTTTGTTAATTAAAAAAAGTAACATCTATTTTATTTTTGTTGATGTTTAAAATATCCGATAATGTGGATACTGAGCGTAAAACTTGTACAAGTAATAAATGTACAAGTTAGTATGTAACGTGTAATATGAAACGAGCCATTTATGGTAACACATGTACCGGTAATTTTGGAATATATAATATGAAACGGGTCATTTGTTTTGCACATTTTGGAATGTATAACATGTGTTAAGCCTCTGTTATATTCTTTTTGTAACCTGACATGTATTCATGTATAAGCTAGTGGTTTACAAAACACCATGATGTGTATATACTGATCTAACATGTGTTACAATTTGTCTGTTCGGAACATGTAATTGCTTAACATGTGACAAAGGGTGAAAACAGTCGACGGGGGCGATGACTTTAATGGTGAGCTTAGTTAATATCGTAATCTTGTTGTAACCCCACTTGTATACATATGATAACATGTAAGCATCCATACCGTTTTAACATCATGTACTAGACAAAACAATAAGAGTCTCACATTTTACATATTACTAGTAAACGAAAATACATAGCACTAAGAAAATGGTGGAGCTTCCTTTGACAATTTGCCTTAGCTTTTCAGCGGCTACCTTTGCTGCCTTAGGTTTTCAGCGGCTACCCTGGCTTTATTGTTTGGGTCGGTCTTGAAACGGTTTGTAAACATGTGGGTGTGCGTATGCCATGGAAGTTATAAAAATGTGTTTTCATGTCTCACGTAACACGTGTTACGTTGTACATGGGTTTCATGTCACATGTAACACATGCATGTCCGAGAAGTTCAAACTATAACACGTGTTAGTTGTGTTGTGCTGTAACATAAACATGGTCATGATCCTTGAGCATCTGATCCACGTTTGACGAAACCAACGTTTGCTATAACACGTGTTAGTTGTGTTGTGCTGTAACACAAAAATAAAAACCTGCAAATTACATAAACATTTACCCCTTTTAAGAACCATTTTAACAAAAAAAAAAATCATGTTTCATCTCTAAAACAACCATTATACAAAAACCTATTAACAACCAGGTTTTATGAATATTTTTTGATATTTTAAGTGTAAAAAATGGAGCCAGACGTTGAATATCATCTTATAAAGTCCATACCTATATCAATTTTTAAATTCAATATTTTATTGGTTCAATATTTAAGTGTAAAATAGTAGAACCGTAAATTATAATCATCTTTCAAAAGTTCATACCTACATGCTCAAGTTATCAACTAACATAAACTCCACAAAATCAGAAAAATCCATACGAAATACCCGGAATCAAACATATATGAAAACATATGTTGCATAAAACTTAAAGAGTGTAAAAAACTCACAAATATCAAGATCTGAAACAACATATACAAATCATATTTTATATAAACAAAAAAAGTGTAAAAAACTCACAAATATCCAGATCTGTAACAACATTATGAAACATGTGGACAAAGGAGATCTAAAAGGGAATGGAACAAGATCTGGAAGGGGTTTCCACGTGGATCTGACTTCATATATTAACATCTTCATCACAAACCCACGTTCTTCATCAGGGATTGATCGATCTGATTTTCGTTCTTCACTTCGTTCTTCATCGTTGTCAATGAAGATGTTTTGGGTTTTCATGAAAAAAGCATAATTTGGTGGAGAAGATGATATACTGTAAATGAAATATGAGGGTTGTTGATTTTTTCAAATGAGTTGATGGGGGGCATTAAATGATCATGTCAGATCACATTGGGGAAATATCTTGGGTTGTCAAATTACTATAATAACCTTGAAAGCAAAATGGGTTATGAAGGGACTATGGCCACGTGGATAAATATAGTCCACAAGTAGAGTTTGCTAAGTTTTTTACCAAAATGGGGTTTTTCATGTAGCATTACCCTATATATATATATATATATATATATATACACACACACACATATATATAGGGTTCATGTGAGAACCACCTTTATTGGGAGAACCGCAAGAACCAATGTGAACACAACAAAATAAAGCTACTACACCACCCAAAACCTAAAAAAACTAAAAAAAACCTAACCCTCACCCCCTAAAAAACATAAACCTCCCACCCAAGATAAATGCTAAAAACTTAACCATAAAACTAAACCCCCCAAAAACCTACCCCCCCCCCCCCCCCTCCATCCCCACCCAAGCTAAATGCTAAAAACTAAACCATAAAACTAAATCCCCCAAAAACCTAAAAAAATTAATTTTTTTTTAATAAAAATCGCTACTTTTCGTCAATAAAAAAATCGTCAACAATTTTTTTTGAGACGGAAAGTAGCGATTTTTATTAAAAAAATATTAAAAAAAATTTGTGTGTTTTTTAGATTTTTTTAGGTATTTTTTGTTGTGTTCACATTGATTCTCGCGGTTCTCACAATAAAGGGTGAAATCTAACGGATCCTTCTCATATATACATATATATATATACATGTATGTATGGATCTCTATATCTAATCTAATGTATAATAAACGATTCCAATTAATGACAAATGTCACTTTCTTTTTAATGTGGTAATATTATTGTTATTAATATATTATATTAAATCCAATTTATTAATACAATAACAACATTCGTGATATAAAAAAATATTGCATTATCTTTTATTATTTATTAAAGAAATAATATAAATCCCCTCAAGTTTATATTTCTTATTATTTATGTTTTGAATTAATTATTCAATGCGTAATATTATTTATTTAATGAATTATTTTTATTTATTTTAATAAACCCTTTAACTTTTTGTTTTTAATATTATTTATTAATTATAAAATATGCAATATTATTTATTTGTTATTCAATGAATTATTTTTATGGATGAATTTAATAACTATTAAAATCCTCCGCACGATATGTCGGGAAAATAATTTTGATTGGAATCGGTTTGGTTCGTTACGAAACCAAGAAAAATCAAAGAAATAAATTCGTTAAACATACAAAATTATTAAATAATAATAATAATATTTAATTGTTTAACCAGACCCGCCTATTAAATCATGGGTTATCCTCACTTGCAGTATGTTATATTTACGTTGCAATATGTTATATTCATGTATTGTTTTTCCATATCGGGGTTTTCTGAATTTCTACTGAAACTGGAGTATGTATTAATGATGATATCTTAGAGTTTGTCTGTGTGTTGTTCCAACTAAACCACAAGCTCCTTATACCGTTTGATTTTGTAGAGCTCCTTATTGCTTTATATTTGTGTTATGTGGATCATGTTCTGTTTTCTATTTTGTCACTAGGGCAATTATTTTCCAACATTGTTTCATTTGTTTGGACCTATCTATCTTTTAGGACATACACGTGGCTTGTTGGTTATTTGGATGATGGTCACGGCTTGTTGTAACAACGAGAGATGAGGAATTTGAGTGATGTGGTTGTGGGTTTGAAGTAACTTTGTCTTTGTGGCCATTCAATACAAGTCCTTGGTAGTGTGCAATCAACAAACACTCTTTTTACGAGTTTTTTTTTCCTCAAAAGGGTGGTGGTGGAAGAAATATTTAACAAAATGGGTGATTTAAAAAAACAGAATAAACTACTATTTTGATCCCTGAGGTTTGGTCACTTTTGCCATTTTAGTCCAAAACTTAAATCTTTTAAATCTGAGTCCCTGTGGTTTCACTTTTACTGCCATTTTGGTCCAAAAATGAAATCACCTGATATTTGGCTAATAAAATCCTATTATTTTGTCATTTTCCTCAGAGGCAAAATAGTCAATATAAATTTATTATAACACAAAATATTAACTAAATTAAATATCCCCTTAACCTCATAAAGCTCAGATGAATTCTCATCTTCCCCAAAAATCTTCTCCCAAACCCTATTTCTCTGTTTTAATCTTCTTTGACTTGACAATGGGCGCCTCATCATCGTCATCGGCATCGCCTTCGGACAAGATTTCATCCGGGACGTCATTTGGAACGTTATTCTTGGTGATGAATTCTTCTGGTACGCTCATACTTTCTCCTTTGAGTTAATTACTGTTTTCGTCCCTGTGGTTTTTAAAAAATCACTATTTCAGTCAATTAGTTTAAAAATTACGATTTCAGTCCTTGTGGTTTCACTTTCGTAACCATTTCAGTCCGCCTCGTAACCATTTCAGTCCCTGTACTAACATAATAAATGGATTGAAATGATTATGAAAGTGAAACCAAGGGACTGAAATGGTTACGAAAGTGAAACCACGGGGACTGAAATCGCAATTTTTAAACTAATGGGCTAAAATAGTGATTTTTGACAAAGCACAGGGACGAAAACAATACTTAACTCCTCCCCTTTTATATAAACCAACTGGTGTGAAAGAATACCCTTGCAAGCTTCAATCATATGTGTTTCTGATCCAAGAGAAAATGTTGCTTTAACTGATAGACTGAAAATCGGTTCATCTTGCATCTGCATATCCATTGGCAAAATTCTAGAGAGAGAAACCACAAGTCAGTGAAGCCAAATTTCTCTCATCCAACCGGAATAATCAAACCCTAACCCTAGCGTTCTCCTTACATCAAATCCAATCAGATTCAACATCTGATCCACAAAATCACCATCGATTTCACAGATCTACAGTTATTTGACCGGAAAACGGAATCGGAAAATGTCGTCTCTCTTTCTATGTGACTGTATGTATATATTTATGTGAATTATTATTGGTGTTGTTTGCTTGAATCATCATATTTTGTCATCATTTTACCTAAAAAATAAATTTTTAATTACCCTTTTGGGTTTGATCTCTGTGTTTGGTTAAAAGAGTCAAGAAATTGAGTTTTTAACCAAAAAGATTAAAGCTTTCAATTTAACAAACCTGGATGTGTTCATGGAAAGCATGGCTTAGGAATGAAGCACAATCTAATGATCTAATTTGGTAAATATTGATCTCGATGCATTAAATTAGTTGAAATAATGCTCGATTTGAATGGATCTAATGATTGTGTTGCAATTTTGATTTGGGGATGTTGGTGGTGGAGGGTTTTGATTAGACAGTGGTTGTGGTGGTGATTGTTGTGGTGGTTGAGGGAGAGAGACATGAGAGGGAGTGGGGGTTGTAAAACGGTGGTGAGTGGTGGTAGTTGTGGTTGTGGTTGTGAGTGGTGTCACACCCCAAAAACGTCGTAGCGGAATATAAAATGTAGTGGTGACGGAAGTTGGTGCCCATTAATATCTTGCTGAACGATGCATCATAATGTTGGACATTTTAACTTAATTAAAACATAGATTTTAACACATAAAGTCTTAAAGTACGTCACAATCACATCATAGTTTAGTTGTTTTGATCCTTATGGATCTTATTACATAGGTCCCAATTTGTTTTAAAACTTTGTCCAAAACATTATCAAACCAAACATGCATCAACAACCACAAGATACGCCATAATTCCTGAAGCCGAACTCAAGTACATGAAGAACACGTTAAAAATCAAGTGTCAACACAAAGGAGGGTGAGTTCACATATCCAAATTTAAATAATTTGATCCAAGGAAAAACTTTCTAATTATGTGTTTATTATCAAAACATCCATATAATTTTTAAGAAAGTTAATTTATTTCCTTTATAAAAATTCAAGGGCCAGTCGTCGCAAGCGTTTCCTAAGAACCTCCGACCATAAATATCTTCCCAAGTTTACATATTAAATTGATAACATCAAATGTTCGGACTCGTAAGTTAGCAAGACATTACGAACTATATATTAACAATGAAGGTATAATCAAAGCTAGACTATAACAGAATATCAATTAGTCGTTTGACTTGACACGGAGCGACCGGTCACGATGGGGTTGTCAACCCGATATATCTACCAACAATTCCTCACGTGCAATACTTAAATGATTAAACGACATTACTTGCACATGGCCCGTAACGGGGCCATCTATAATGCCTGCCTCATGAACAATATATATATATATATATATATATATATATATATATATATATATATATATATATATAAACGGGATCGGGAGAAAACGCTCAAAAGTGTGAGAACGGTGAGAACGCTTCCTGGCCCAACACGTGTCACGCCGCTTAGAAAAGGGCGGAGGGGCTTTTTTGTCCTTTCATCTTCTGCTTTTCCTGTCCCGCTTTTTCCCAATTTTGTTTTAAATTTTGGTTTTTGAGATTTTTGGCGTTAATCAAATTCAATAATTAATGGCGTTTTAATGGTTCCATTGTGTCAGCATTTTGGCGTTTATGACGTTTATGGCGTTATTCACATCTTATGCCAATGGAACCCAGGGGGCAGGAAATATATTTGAATGGCGTTTTCCAAGGAGTTTAAACAAGTTGGCCTATTGATCTGTTATTTTTTATTAACATTTTGGCGTTTGTGGTATCTTGGAGTTTTACTATTGTTAAATTATATTTCAACCACATGAAAAAAAAAATACATGGGAAGGAAATAAATTAAAAATCCTAATTGGATCTCTTTTCCCAATCTTCAGTGTCATCAGTCTCTCTCTTCTTTAATAGTACAAGACCTGTCATCAAATATATGGCGTTTTATGTAAAACTTAAGAAACCCATGGGTTTGATTTTTTTTCCTGCTCGTCTGTTGAACTGTGTTTTTGTGTGGATATTTCGGGACATAGATCTATGGCGTGTGAGTGGGTTTTTCGCTTTTCCTTTATCTGGATCTTCGTCTTTATAGTGAACCCACTCTTCAGTGTCATTGACCTATTATGCTCATCCAAACCTTCTTCAAAACCTTCTTCAAGAACAAAAAATACAAAATGCCATATACATGGCATCAGTATCTTTTTCCTGAAATTTTGTCCATCTCATGCAGCAAAATCTTTTCTGAGGTACTTCCCTCTGATAACAATTCATTTAGTTTATTTGTTGGCGTTTTACAGTGGGTGGTATTTAGTAGTATTTGGCGGTTTTTTTGTTTGATCAAATGGAAGTTGCTGATAGGATGTCTTTTGGCGCCTAAATTAGGCGGTGCATTATTATAATAAAGTATTTTGTCTTTTCAGTAACTGTTTTGTAATTAATGTTTTTGATAAGCTTTTTATCTCTGAAGTCTATAACACGTCCCATCTTTCAAGTTTGGCGTTTTAGATTCTTCAGTATTTAATGATTTTGTATATACTGTTTCTAGTTAGATTTTCAAGTTTGCTTTTTATTTTTTTTCTTATTTTTATTTTTTTTATTTTTTTATTTGAGTTTTTTATAATAATTTTTCAAAGAATTTTATTATAGTTTGGCAGTTTTTTGGTGACGTTTAACTGGATGATATCGTTTTAAACAAGCATTTTGGCTGTTTTAGCGTTTTTATTATATATGACGTTTTTATTATATAACAATTAACTGAAAAAGGAAAAAAAAAGAATACATAAACATTTGATCTTCCAAATCTTCTCTGTCTCCAGTCTCTTTCTTTCTCTTTTTTGAATCATGTTAACTGTCTGGTTAGACTTTCGTATGTTTTTTTGTTTTTCAAGTAGTTTTTTGTGTTGCTGTTTGAAAGCACATAGTCTGACATCAGCATCTTTTTCTTGAATATTTGTCCATCTCATGCAGCAAAATGTTATCGATTTTATATCCTTCAGACAACAATCTTGAATTTTTTCAATCAACGATGTTTGATTTTTTTAACTTTTTTGGCGTTTTACCGATAAAAAGAACGCCACGAAATAAGATCACCTTAAACCTCAAATTTTGACCATGCTAAAATCAATAATGTTTTGCTGTATGAGATGGAAAACATTGTTAATCCTCGGTTAAGAAAGATAACTAACAATGTTGTCCACCCCATACAGCTAAACTTTATTGACAACAAACCTCAATAATCTTTTTGTATGTTTTGGCGTTATAAATTTGATGGAAGTTTAGGATAAGTCAATGAGATTTTACTAAATGAAATGGACTATATCCTCACTTTAGGATTTTGTCTATTTCATTTGAGCGAAATTTTACTGACAGCCAAACTGAATTAAAAAAAAAACGTTTTTGGGGTTAAAGATATTTGATGTTTGGGTTTTTTGGCGTTTCTAAGGCGAATGGGTTATATGAAATATGGCGTTTGGGTTTTTGTGTGTGTGTTTTAACTGAAGGTGTGAGATGTTGTATATACAGGATTTTTTTGGCAGTTTTTTAAGGCGGGATTTTACTATAATTAAGTTTGGCGTTTTATATTTAATGGAGTTTTACTTAGAATAGTCTGTGATTTTTGTTTTTGGCGTTTTATTTCATGATTTGGCGTTTTATGTGGAGTAGTCAAAAGACCCTTTTACCCTTAATGAAGCGCGTCCACGTAATAAAATTGATGTTATTTACGATAACGCCACCGCGCCAATCTAGTCCATAGATTGTTTTGATCGGACGATCGTTAAGCCTTCTCACCGTTCTCACACTTTTGATCGTTTTCTCTAAATCCCGACCCTATATATATATATATATATCCAACTAATACTGATAAATTTAATATATCATGTTGTACGAATTCCCCGAAGTCCCCACCAAAATATAAGCCTATAACCCGATACTTATTCTCTTGAGATCAAGCGAATTCGTCCCAACTTTAGATTTAAACAATTTTAAATCTACACTGTCGTTTTCTCTAAAACACCGTATTAATCCCATGTTTCTCCCCGAAACATATTTATTCACCAAAACTATTTCTATCCGAAACATATTTATATTCAATAAATCCGTATATTGTCACACCCCGACCACGTAAAACAACGAAACGTGGCGGAAACGTTGGGGAGTGTTGTAACAGAATTAATTGTTTCACAACCATGGAAATTAAAGTTACGTTTTATTTATCAATCAAGAGAGTTACATTGTCTTAAACAAGAAACAAAGAGTACATAACATAATTTAACTAGTTATTGCTTCGTTTTAAGTCACTAAGGCACAGGTCTGCCTAAGTGTGTCTCGATCATCCTATGCAACAGCTCCTGAAAACACATGTGAAAATAGGTACGTCAGCATAAAAATGCCTGTGAGATACATAGGTTTTGTGAAAATAGGATTCATGACTTGAGTTTAAAGAAACTGTTTAATAAAAAGTAGCAATGAATCTTGTTGAGTGTTCCCTTTCATAAATCATTTGAAAAGTGATAAATAAACCAAATGATGTGTATGTATAAAAGAATAATGTATGGTTAAGTGAATAACCATGTAAAATGGGTTTGTATAAGTTAAGTTATTTGTAAAACGATGTTTATGTGAAGATTGTATTGTAGATGTAATATGTATAAACTGAAATGGTTTAAATAACGCTACGATATGTAATACCATAAAAGCACTTATATATAGGAAGTACCAGCGGCGTATCCACCATGTTTTTATCGTATTACACATCGCCTCGTTACTTAAATCACTTACCCAAACAGCCACCAAGATGAAATGTTTAATCAATTGTAGAAATGTTTATGTATGGTCAAATACAGTTCACACGGTTCAACAGTTACAAACTGTTCATATAATCAAATGGTTACAACGGTTCACATAGTCAAATAGTTATAAACGGTTCAAAATGTAATATAATGTGTTCATATACTGGATGAGCATATGCAACAAAATGTAATGTAAAACAATGTGTCCATATGTTGAGTAAACATATGCAACTAATGTAATGTAAATCAATGTGCTAGCATGCCCAGTCAACATACATAGCATAAATGTAAAGTAAAACAATGTAATGTAAATCATGTACTAATAGTGTACTGATGAGCATAGCAAGTATATGATGTGAAAACATGGAAAGCATGAAAGTAACAAGTAGGCACATGTGTTTCACCCCAAAACAGTTTGGAAAACAGTAAAAGAGGGGTCTATGTACTCACTTGAGATTGCCTAGAAGTCCTTGTGTAACAACAAAACAATGCTAGAGATCACGGAAATCAAACGACACCTAATATAGGTAACTATGTTAATAAACCGGACCTAAATCGGAGGATCAGATAGAATGAGGGTTCGTAAACCAAACAAGTATGGGAACTCGTGTAATATGGTTTAACAAAGCCTACATACTAAAATGAAACCTAACCTAAGTGCTTACGACCCATTACCACCCGTTTAGGTAGCTTATGCTACTTTAACGCGTCGTTCGCGTAAAACGCGTTCGGAATGCCTAACTAGCCCTATCATAAGTAAAATATGCCTTAACATGTCTAATATTGTTGCTAAATCAGTTTAGATATAAAAAATTATGTTACATATGCTTAAAATGAATTTTGGCGTAAAAAGGGCGTTTTGGTAATTTACCTAAGGCATATAAATTACCTATCATGTGACTAATCAAACCTAAGTGACCATAAGGTATAACCTCGGAAGGTTATTCCCTACGCTACTATGGTCACTTAACATGTTTGGTCGGATCCTAATGATCGACCAAACGGGTCGTGTTCGAAAGTCTAAGCAGGTGTTTAGTCCGCTTGACTTTCGGCTCCACACAAGCACTAATCTAAAAAAATGACGAGCTAAACATGCTATAACATGTTTAGTTAAGTTAGAAAACAGGTTTTGATATCAAAACAAACGGTTTTGATATCCAAGAGTAGTTTGGTTAAAAAATACGCGAGAAAACGCATTTTGGCCGAAACTACGACTCGTCACTGAGCCTAGATAACGTGGTAATCAGTAGGTATAGTCACTAGGGACTATAACCATCGTGATTATGCTCATGTTATGAAGTTCAAACGAACTTCGCGTTAACCATAAACTGGTCAAAGCAGAAAGTCAAACGCAGTTTGACTTTAACGACAAAAACGAATGAAAAGAACGAAAGAGTACTTACAGAAGGTCCCCGCAAGCTCTTGATCCGATTTACTCTCAGGTATGAAGCATAAAATTCAACTTAGAGAGCCAAAATCAGATTCAAGTGTGCTTTGGGAGGAAGTGAGGGAGGGTATTTATAGGAATTCAAGAACCGTTAAGATCGTTCATCGAAAACTGAGCTTTGATCTGGACCTTACATGTGTGCCCATGGTTTTCTAAAACCATAGGAGCCCCTAATAATGGACTAGGTTCATTGAATACCAGCCCATGGTTTTGCAAAACCATGGGTTAAACCATCAACACTTCAAAATCGACTAGGTTCGTTGAATCTGGTCAGAAATTTCAAAAATGGTCCCTGCACTTATAAAACTTGATTTTTTTGCACTTTTAAGCCCCGTTAACCCCATTTAAAGGCTCTAAAATAAAGTTAAAGTATAGGAAACTCAAAACATGCTCAAAAGTATCTCGGATGTCGGTTCGTTTGGTCGTATGGTTGCGTTATTCGCTTAATTACGACGGAATGCGCATAAGCGCGAAAAACGATCCAAATTGTGCGACGAATGGATTTTTCTTATGCCAAACACTAAAATAAAATATTTTAATGCTTACATAAATTTTTGTATGTCCGGATGTATTCAGAATGTATGTTATGCGCGAAAATGCAAACTTGTGCACTTTTTGACGCTTTTAGTCCCCGAATGACCCAAAAGTTTATTTTAGCACACCTAACTCCTCAAAGCCTATTTCTAAGCTATGTAAAGGATGTTTATGATATGTTTAACTTATGGTCATGTTCCGGAATGTCTGTTCCAGTACGAATCGTCATACTTTCGCAGTTTGTCGAATTTAGTCCCTGTAAGCGAATAAACTTGATTTTGCCATACCAAAGCCTTCAAAACTCATTTCTGAGTTATGTAAAGGTTATTTAAGGTATGTTAAGCATATGTCACTCTTCCAGAGTGTTTGTTGCATTAAACTGGTTATATTTACGCATTAGATTGCGTATAACCTTCCAGAAAGCGATTTAAAGTTCGAAATCGAACAAGAATTGATATGTGCAAAGATCACACATATTTATACAAATTCCAAGTATGAAACACAATATTTCATTGATTTGGTATTTGTTTGCTGGTCGCAGTGACCCAGGTGTCACAGTCTCCCCTACTTTAGGAAATTTCGTCCCGAAATTTATTCGTAGGAGTCTGTCTGTGACTTTGTGTTAAACGATCATCAAAGATATGCAAGGCATAATCCTGTCATTTTCCTCAACGGATATTCTTCAGAAGTGAAAATGAACGAATGGAGTCATTTTCCTCAACGGGTTCTTCGGAAATGGAAAATGAAGGATTTAACAAACGGATATTCATTTCCCTCAACGGATATTCTTCAGAAGCGAAAATGAATGGATGATTCATTTTCCTCAACGGGTTCTTCGTCAGCAACGGGAATGAAGGAATAATCAACGGATATTCATTTCCCTCAACGGATATTCTTCAGAAGCGAAAATGAACAAACGGAGTCATTTTCCTCAACAGGTATTCTTCAGAATTGGGAATGAAGGATTAAACAAACGGATATTCATTTCCCTCGACGGATACTCTTCAGAACGAAAATGAAAAAAACGGAGTCATTTTCCTCAACGGGTATTCTTCAGAATTGGAAATGAAGGATATAACAAACGGATATTCATTTCCCTCGACGGATACTCTTCAGAACGAAAATGAACAAACGGAGTCATTTTCCTCAGCGGGTATTCTTCAGAATTGGAAATGAAGGATATTAACAAACGGATATTCATTTCCCTCAACGGATATTCTTCAGAAGCGAAAATGAACAAACGAAGTCATTTTCCTCAATGGGTATTCTTCGGAATTGGAAATGAAGGATATTAACAAACGGATATTCATTTCCCTCAACGGATATTCTTTCAAAAGTGAAAAATGAATAGGTAGTTCATTTTTCCTCAACGGATGCTTTATCAGAAATGGAAATGAATAGGGTTAACTCTAGACACATGACAGAACTTGCTGTGATTTCTATTCAGTAAATTCCATAATTATGTATGCATCCATAATTACGTAATTCCTTGCATAGTAATCACATTTTGTTTTATAATGTGAAGGGGATAGAATTTGAACAAGGTCGAGGCAACCTATAATTAGGTCAACACATCAACACACAAGCACATAATTGTTTTCTTGGATATAAATTTGTTATCATCTTGTTATTAATTGTTAATAACTTGATGTCGATTTGAACATGGGTATTCAAGGTACACCAGGAACCCAGTTGATAGACTTCAACGTCCTCAAGAATCTATCTGAAAAGATAGGATGATCTTCAAAAAAGTTTGATTTTTACAAGGAATCACCACATTCGAATTAAGGTATACAACAATTAAGGACTTACGGAAATATCCTTAGGTACCCCATTAAGGAGTGGGTATTCGTCCAGAGTTGTAACTTGCGCCTTGTACTTCGTTTTCCTAGGAGGAAACGGTTACTTAGGATTTTCGTGGAAAACGCAAGAGATCATACAATGGAGGAAATTTGGGGGTAGTCTGTTCTTCAAGGAATACGGTTCCTTGATTGTCGGTATCGTAGGGGATATGTTGTTTATTCATGCAACCACAATAAACATATTGCAATGTAAGTAAAAGATTTATTTATAAACAACATCAACAACTGTTTCATGGACCTTGACAACAAAAGAAAATAATACATAAGACGTGATTATTTCTAAATAGCGTTGTCTTCCATTCGGTCAGATGCTCATCCCTACACTGGATTCGCATTAGCAAGCTTTGGGCAGTTTCTTCGAAAATGGCCCATCTCGCCACAGTTGAAACAAGAACCTGGTGGAAAACGACCTTGAGCAGGATTGTTGTTGACTTGGTTGGGTGCAGCTGAAGTTGGGCAAACCCTCACTGTATGACCTATAAGTCCACAAACTTGGCATGTGCGGCACTTCGCACCAGCATGATGATGTAGGCTACACTGGTTGCACAAGGGTGCAGTTTCGTTGTAGGGCTTCCTAGCAGGGGGTTGAGCTGGTTGGTTGGGGACGGCTTGACCATTGTGAGCGACCATGGCGAAGTTCTGAGAAGCCTTTTGCTTCTTTGACTTCTTAGGGGATCCAGTCTGTTCATCCATGGTCTTTGATTCCTCGATTGGTTTCTTGTCACCCTTTCGAAAAAGTTTACCTTTCCTGATCTGAGATTCAGTCAAGGTTGCAGCTAGCTCAATGGCCTGTCTAACTCTAGTAGGGTTGCTACCAGTCACAATGTCTTATATTGAGTCAGGGAGGCCATCAATGTACTTTTCGATTGCCTTATCCAAAGGCGTGACCATGTTTGGGCATAACAGACTTAACTCCTCATAACGGTCCGTGTAGGCTCGATGCTCACCGCTATCTTGCTTAAGATCATCAAATTCCCTTTCTAGAGCCCTTAGCTCATGACGAGGACAGAATTCCTTCATCATAGGAGCCCTAAGCTCGGCCCAAGTCTGTGCTAAAGCAACCTCGGCACCACGGTCTCTTATCACCCCGTTCCACCATGTAAGAGCTCTCTTCAGAAACACACTGGAAGCAAACTCGACCTTGCGATTATCAGGACACTGAACGTGACGAAATGTACTCTCAGTGCTCTCGAACCATTGTAGGAGCCCAGTCGCTCCTTCAGAACCACTAAACTTGAGTGGCTTAGCCGAATTGAAACTCTTGAAATTGCATGGAGCATTATTGTTGTTGTTGGCTTGGTTCAGTTGAGCAATAAGATTCAGGAAAGCAGCAGCCATTTGCTGCGCGATGATTTCTGCCAGTTCGGCATTCGCTATCTGATTGTCGCATCGAGGAGGCATTCTAAAAGGAGGGAAACATGAAAGGAAACGAGCGATATGATTAGATGAAAAGGATGAGGTGATACAAAATTTGACAAAAGCAAAGATGGTGGTCATTTGTTTGTTACCACAAGGCAAACAAACAACACATTGTGACTAATCAAATTAAATGGGTTAAAAATAATGTATTGCGAAGACATGCTCGCCTATAAGTGAACACTCTCCCCAAGAGTTCCCAGGTAAGAGTGACTGGTCCGATTATGTGGATTTGTATGAACACTCTAGCCTTAGACAGAAAACCCAAGGTACAGGCATTAACTCTTCCAGTTTGCACGTGTTCACACTATTTAGGACCCAAAACTTTGACGAGATTTTGAAAACTCAAAGGGGTTCAAAACCTTATAACAGAGGGTTCAAAACCTTATAATAGAGGGTTCAAAACCTAGTAATCAATCATCCAAGAACAGATGATTAATCTTCAAAGCGGATTCGGAATTGATGTTCTCGTTGCGGTTATCACCTAAGGATAGGTGACGGTTTTTGTTTTAAAAATCTAAACACAAATCTTCTTGCGTTAGGGTCCTAGGAAGGTTATAGTCTAGGTCAAAGCATTACTAATAACCTAATTCCCTATAACCATTGGCTCTGATACCAACTTTTCTGTCACACCCCGACCACGTAAAACAACGAAACGTGGCGGAAACGTCGGGGAGTGTTGTAACAGAATTAATTGTTTCACACCCATGGAAATTAAAGTTACGTTTTATTTATCAATCAAGAGAGTTACATTGTCTTAAACGAGAAACAAAGAGTACATAACATAATTTAACTAGTTCTTGCTTCGTTTTAAGTCACTATGGCACATGTCTGCCTAAGTGTGTCTCGATTATCCTATGCAACAGCTCCTGAAAACACATGTGAAAATAGGTACGTCAGCATAAAAATGCCTGTGAGATACATAGGTTTTGTGAAAATAGGATTCATGACTTGAGTTTAAAGAAACTGTTTAATAAAAAGTAGCCATGAATCTTGTTGAGTGTTCCCTTTCATAAATCATTTCAAAAAGTGATAAATAAACCAAATGATGTGTATGTATAAAAGAATAATGTATGGTTAAGTGAATAACCATGTAAAATGGGTTTGTATAAGTTAAGTTATTTGTGAAACGATGTTTATGTGAAGATTGTATTGTAGATGTAATATGTATAAACTGAAATGGTTTAAATAACGCAACGATATGTAATACCATAAAAGCACTTATATATAGGAAGTACCAGCGGCGTATCCACCATGTTTTTATCGTATTACACGTCGCCTCGTTACTTAAATCACTTACCCAAACAGCCACCAAGATGAAATGTTTAATCAATTGTAGAAATGTTTATGTATGGTCAAATACAGTTCACACGGTTCAACAGTTACAAACTGTTCATATAATCAAATGGTTACAACGGTTCACATAGTCAAATAGTTATAAACGGTTCAAAATGTAATATAATGTGTTCATATGCTGGATGAGCATATGTAACAAAATGTAATGTAAAACAATGTCTCCATATGTTGAGTAAACATATGCAACTAATGTAATGTAAATCAATGTGCTAGCATGCCCAGTCAACATACATAGCAGAAATGTAAAGTAAAACAATGTACTAAGTATGCTAAGTAAACATACATATCGAAACAATGTAATGTAAATCATATACTAATAGTGTACTAATGAGCATAGCAAGTATATGATGTGAAAACATGGAAAGCATGAAAGTAACAAGTAGGCACATGTGTTTCACCCCAAAACAGTTTGGAAAACAGTAAAAGAGGGGTCTATGTACTCACTTGAGATTGCCTAGAAGTCCTTGTGTAACAACAAAACAATGCTAGAGATCACGGAAATCAAACGGCACCTAATATAGGTAACTATGTTAATAAACCAGACCTAAATTGGAGGATCAGATAGAATGAGGGTTTGTAAACCAAACGAGTATGGGAACTCGTGTAATATGGTTTAACAAAGCCTACATACTAAAATGAAACCTAACCTAAGTGCTTACGACCCATTACGACCCGTTTAGGTAGCTTATGCTACTTTAACGCGTCGTTCGCGTAAAACGCGTTCGGAATGCCTAACTAGCCCTATGATAAGTAAAATATGCCTTAACATGTCTAATATTGTTGCTAAATCAGTTTAGATATAAAAAATTATGTTACATATGCTTAAAATGAATTTTGGCGTAAAAAGGGCATTTTGGTAATTTACCTAAGGCATATAAATTACCTATCATGCGACTAATCAAACCTAAGTGACCATAAGGTATAACATCGGAAGGTTATTCCCTACGCTACTATGGTCACTTAACATGTTTGGTCGGATCCTAATGATCGACCAAACGGGTCGTGTTCGAAAGTCTAAGCGGGTGTTTAGTACGCTTGACTTTCGGCTCCACACAAGCACTAATCTAAAAAAAATGACGAGCTAAACATGCTAGAACATGTTTAGTTAAGTTAGAAAACAGGTTTTGTTATCAAAGCAAACGGTTTTGATATCCTAGAGTAGTTTGGTTACAAAATACGCGAGAAAACGCATTTTGGCCGAAACTACGACTCGTCACTGAGGCCTAGATAACGTGGTAATCAGTAGGTATAGTCACTAGGGACTATAACCATCGTGATTACGCTCACGTTATGAAGTTCAAATGAACTTCGCGTTGACCATAAACTGGTCAGAGCAGAAAGTCAAACGCAGTTTGACTTTAACGACAAAAACGAATGAAAAGAACGAAAGAAAACTTACAGAAGGTCCCCGCAAGCTCTTGATCCAATTTACTCTCAGGTATGAAGCATAAACTTCAACTTAGAGAGCCAAAATCATATTCATGTGTGCTTTGGGAGGAAGTGAGGGGGGGTATTTATAGGAATTCAAGAACCGTTAAGATCGTTCATCGAAAACTGAGCTTTGATCTGGACCTTACATGTGTGCCCATGGTTTTCTAAAACCATGGGAGCCCCTAATAATGGACTAGGTTCATTGAATACCAGCCCATGGTTTTGCAAAACCATGGGTTAAACCATCAACACTTCAAAAAGGACTAGGTTCATTGAATCTGGTCAGAAATTTCAAAAATGGTCCCTGCATTTGTAAAACTTGATTTTTTTGCACTTTTAAGCCCCGTTAACCCCATTTCAAGGATCTAAAATAAAGTTAAAGTATAGGGAACTCAAAACATGCTCAAAAGTATCTCGGATGTCGGTTCGTTTGGTCGTACGGTTGCGTTATTCGCTTAATTACGACGGAATGCGCATAAGCGCGAAAAACGACCCAAATTGTGCGACGAATGGATTTTTCTTATGCCAAACACTAAAATAAAATATTTTAATGCTTACATAAATTTTTGGATGTCCGGATGTATTCAGAATGTATGTTATGCGCGAAAATGCAAACTTGTGCACTTTTTGACGCTTTTAGTCCCTGAATGACCCAAAAGTTTATTTTAGCACACCTAACTCCTCAAAGCCTATTTCTAAGCTATGTAAAGGATATTTATGGTATGTTTAACTTATGGTCATGTTCTGGAATGTCTGTTCCAGTACGAATCGTCATACTTTCGCAGTTTGTCGAATTTAGTCCCTGTAAGCGAATAAATTGATTTTGCCATACCAAAGCCTTCAAAACTCATTTATGAGTTATCTAAAGGTTATTTAAGGTATGTTAAGCATATGTCACTGTTCCAGAGTGTTTGTTGCATTAAACTGGTTATATTTACGCATTAGATTGCGTATAACCTTCCAGAAAGCGATTTAAAGTTCGAAATCGAACAAGAATTGATATGTGCAAAGATCACACATATTTATACAAATTCCAAGTATGAAACACAATATTTCATTGATTTGGTATTTGTTTGCTAGTCGCAGTGACCCAGGTGTCACATATATTTTCCATGAAAATATACATTTTATATATCAAAGGTATTTTTATTCAAAAACATTTTTAAACCTTTTAAGGCGTGCTATTCCCCCAAAACATATACAAAACAGTAAAAAGAGGGGGTTTAGTGACACTCGCCTTTGGGTACGTATTATAAATAGCGCAATCCCACAAATCGATTTCTACACGTCCTAATATATGTAGGAATGATTTATTAATCAATATATCACAAAATTCCAAAGTTTCTCCGAATCTTAGAATTTTCACATAACTTTGAGATTTTCTTGAAAAGTCGTTATTTTTATCATATTGGCACATTAATATATATATATATATATATATATATATATATATATATATATATATATATATATATATATATATATTAAGATTTTACGACTTGAACGATTTAATTGGTGACCCTTATCATGTAAATCCGTTAACACTCCCGTTTATACGTAATATATCTACGATTTGCGCGTCGTAATATATATACATAAACGTGCACATATACTTAATTTCATAACACGCAAAATCTCGTTAACTTATATATTTTATTCCTTTTAAAGCACGTATACATGAAATAACTTATCAAGTTAACATATGTATCAATTTTCATGCTTGACAAACAAGTTACACATTTAACGTGATTTTACCGATTCTACCGCCTTAAGCGCACAAGTGTACATGCATAGTCTAAATTCCCGCTATCATGTCAACACTTAACATATTATGATATACACGTATCTAAATCACATAACACAATATAACACATAAGGTTCACCCATAAGTAACCCATGCTAGTGTACATTGTAAAACGCGTATTTTAGTGATTCGGTAACGTTTTCGGGCGTCGGAAGTCACGTATGACTAACCAAACATCAAGTAAACTTAATATAAGTTAAAATACTTATATTTATACTAAAAATACTAGTTTACTTACTGATTTAAAATAGTTTGTAAAAACCCTTCAAAAAGCCGATGTTTAATCGTTTTACCGCATAGTTTTGCGTCAAACGTTACCATAACCATCCAAGATCTTAACGACTTGATATTTTAACATAATACATGTTATTTACTGATTAAAATGATGGTTATAATCTGATTAGTGTAGTTTTCATGTAAGTCACAAAAATCATGCGATTTCACGTATTTTACAACTTTTTAAGCACCATGTACAACATGCAAAGCTAGTAAACTTTATGACAAAGTTTCATGCTATTATAACACGTAAAATATTATTATTTTTAGTGTTTAGAATCTGATTAAAAATCATTTTTATCAAATCATATATCAACATGCATGCTTAAGTATAAGCATCTAATGAACCCATAACATGTCAAAATCAACTTGCATGAACTTAAATGCATCTACACATTTATTTAACTCATGTTTTAATAATCCAAATATTCCAATATTCATATGATCATCATCCAATCATTTATCATAAATGTAAGACATACACATTCTTACACATCTAAGACTTTTAATATAAAAAATTCACATATATACATACACACATGATTCCAAAACTTTACTTTTACATGTCCATTTACATGATTAAAACCCCTTTTTGAAACTTCTAAAGATTACATGCATATCACTTTTCAGCATCTTATCAAACAAGATTAAACGAAAAATCAAAACTCATACTCTAACATACACACACACACACATATATACATACATATACACATCCATTTTTATTTTATTCAAAAACCCATTTGTTTTAGCTTTCAAGTTTGTGTTTAAGTCCAAGAACAAGAGAAACTTCCATAATCATCTATATCACCATGAATCAAGAACAAGATTTTTAAAGTGAGTTTTGTACCTTCAAGATTCTTAGTGGGTTTTGACAAAGATGATGATATGGAACTTGATTCTAGCTTGAAACTCCTTGGAAACACTCTTAAATCTTCAAATGGACTTGAAATGAGATTGTATGAACATAAATCTTCAAGAACAAGATTGAAATTTGAAAATGGATATGTGTGAGAGGGTGTTCGGTCGTAGCTTATGTTAGAGAGAGAGAGTAGATTGTGTTTGTGATCTTGTCTTGGAGTTGTAAAGATTTTAGAAGGTTTTTAGAAAGGCATCATCATCATGCACATTTATCTAGCGAACACATGGAGGAGAGAGATGGTCCTCCTTGGCCGCCACCTTGCACCCACCTCTCACATATCACTCATATATACATGCATATTATATATATATATATATATATATTAGTTAAACACTGGTATTTTACTAGATACCGGGTATGTTATCTAGCATTTTAATCCCGGTTTAAATTATTTTTATCACTCTATAAAAATAAACCCGCTAAAATATTACTGAAATAATTATCAGTTGCCTTGACTGGCTGTGTTGACAGTATTTTGTCAGATACGCGCAGTATCGCGCGGTACGCGCTTAAACTCGAAAAATAGAGTTTCTTAGCGTTTTAATTTATTTTTCCTTCCGATTATGATTAAAATTACCATTCTAATCATAACGAATTATTTTTAGGATTTTAACATTGATCGGGCGGTCACCGACGTTCGTTTCGCATTTTGTTCGTTACGCGATAAGCGTTTATCTTATTATTGCCAACATAATTTTTATCAAAGTCTGGTTTTATTAACACACCAAACATCACACATAAACATCAATATCAATCAAATACAGCCTTTTATTCATTCATGACACTTGTTACATTTGTACGGTATAGCCTAAATAGGCAGGTGTCATAGTCTTCCCCTGTTTAGGGAATTTCGTCCTCGAAATTCTACTCTACAGGTTTCGTTTTCGCACTAAGTGGGAAGAGATGAGGATATTTCTGTTGTATCTGGTCCTGTCGTTCTCAGGTGAACTCGGGTCCACGTTTAGAATCCCAGCGAACCTTGACCAACTTAATCCTACTCCTCCTAAGCTTTTGAATTTTCCAATCCAGAACCTCTACTGGTTCTTCGATAAATCTCAGTTTATCGTCCACACGAACCTCTCTAGGGGGTATAATCAGTGTCTCATCTGACAGACACTTTTTCAAGTTGGAGACATGAAACACGTCATGAATTCCACTTAACTCCTGTGGCAGCTTAAGCCTATACGCGACTGATCCAACTCGAGATGCGATTTTGAAAGGACCTATATAACGCGGGCTTAACTTTCCCCCTTTCCCAAATCTCACAACACCTTTCCATGGTGACACCCTCAACATAACTCGATCACCAACCTGAAACTCCAACGGTTTCCTCCGGTTATCCGCATAACTCTTCTGTCGATCTGCGGTAGCTTTTAACCTCCCCTTGATCTTGACAACCTTGTCGGTGGTTTCCTGGATAAGCTCGGGTCTGGTCAATTGCTTCTCCCTGACTTCAGCCCAACAAAGAGGTGATCGACACTTCCTTCCATACAAGGCTTCATACTAGCGTGATAAATATTGTAGTAAGAAAACTCAACCAACGGTAAATGAGTATCCCAACTTCCAACGAAATCGATTGCACACGCTTTCAACATATCCTCTAACCTCTGAATGGTTCTCTTGCTATGACCATCCATTTGAGGATGATACGAAGTACTCATGTCCAAACGAGAACCCAGCGATTCCTGAAGAGATCGCTAGAAACGGGAGTCAAACCGTCCGTCTCTATCTGAGATAATTAACATTGGTACTCCATGACAGGCTACAATCTCGTTGAGGTATAACTGCGATATCTTCTTAGTATTGTCTGTTTCCATAAGTGCCAGGAAATGAGCAGACTTCATCAATTGATCCACAATTACCCATATCGTATCATGTCCACGCGACTACGGGGTAATTTGTTGATAAAGTCCGTCGTAAGATGCTCCCATTTCCATTTAGGAATCTCTGGTTGCTACAGGAGCCCAGACGGCTTCTGATGTTCAACCTTAACCTTTGAGCATGTCATGTATTTACTCACGTACACCGCAATATCTTTATTCATATTCAGCCACCATTATAACTCCTTAATATCTTGGTACATTTTGGTAGAACCTGGGTGAATAGAATATCTGGACTTATGAACCTCGTTCATAATCAGTTCACGTAGGTTACCTCTAAGCGGAACCCAAACCCGGTTCATGTAGTACATCACTTCATCCACTTTTGGTATCAGTTCACATTCTAAACCTCTCAAACCTTCTCTTCTCAGGTTCTCATCCTTTAAAGCTTCTCGCTGTGCTTCACGAATTCGAGCAGTCAAACTCATTTGTATGGTCAAACCTAAAGCACGCACACGCAGAGGCTTCTGACGGATTCCTTGGCGCTTCCCAATTCTTGATCGCCTCTATCTTAGACGGATCCACATGTATACCTTTCTCATTTATGATGTGTCCGAGAAAATGAACTTCTCGAATCCAGAATTCACACTTAGAGAACTTGGCATACAACTTCTCTTCCTTAAGCAGCTCAAGAATCAACTTCAGATGTAGCTCATGATTTTCTTTGGTTCGCAAATAGATAAGTATATCATCAATGAATACTATCATGAATTTATCCAAATAGGGTTTGCACACCCTGTTCATGAGATCCATGAACACAGCTGGCGCATTAGTTAAGCCAAAAGGCATGACTAAAAACTCGTAATGGCCATAACGTGTTCGAAAGGCAGTCTTCAGAACATCTTCGTCAGCAACCTTCAATTGGTGATAACCTGAACGCAAGTCAATCTTCGAGTAGTAACTGGATCCCTGAAGCTGATCAAACAAATCATTAATTCTTGGTAGAGGGTACCGATTCTTGATAGTTAATTTGTTCAGCTCTCTGTATTCAATACACATCCTGAAGGAACCATCCTTCTTCTTCACAAACAAAACAGGTGCACCCCAAGGCGAAAAGCTTGGTCGAATGAAACCTTTGTCTAGTAGCTCTTGAAGCTGATTCGAAAATTCTTTCATCTCTGACGGTGCTAATCTATAAGGAGATTTTGCAATTGGTGCAGCATCGGGTACCAGATCAATTCTAAACTCGATCCGTCTCGCAGGGGGCAATCCAGGCAAGTCTTCAAGGAAAACTTCTGGATAATCATGAACTATAGGAATCTCTTCGATCTACCTACCTTCAGCCTTCGTATCCACTACGTTAACTAAGAACGCAGGATAGCCCTTATATAACATCTTATGCATCTTCAAAACACTAACAACTCTTGATACTCGACTCGATCGGTCACCATGAACGACTATAGCTTCACCACCTTCAGGACGAGGTATCATCACTTGTTTCTCCGAACAATCAATCTCAGCTTTATTCTTGGATAGCCAATCCATCCCAACAACTAAATCGAAACTACCCAACTCCACTGGTAACAAAAACGATACTAAAACTATGATCGTCTAACCGAATACTACAATCACGAACGACTTCACTAGTCTCTATCAATTTACTATTTGCTAGTTCTATCGAGTACTTTTTACTTAGCTTACTTGTTGGAGAACACAGAAATGGTTCAAAGTTTTTCGAAACAAAACTCAAGTCAGCTCCAGTATCAAACAGTACGAACGTAGAATGGTTATTGATCAAGAACGTACCGATAACAACAACAGGATCATTACATGCCTTCCCAGCATTCAGCTCGAACGCTCTGCCCTGGCATTCTGACCCTTTGCTTTCGGACAATCTCTCTTGAAATGTCCCTATTCTCCGCACTTGTAGCATCCCTCTAGCTTAACTCCCTCCGACGTACTCTTAGCATAGCAGTCATGAGTAACATGCCCAGTTCGACCACATCTGGCGCGCTTTCTCTGCTCATTAACACGAGTCTTCTTCACAGAACTACTCTTGCCATCCCTGGCATTATCCTTTCCTTAACCACTAAAGTTAGCTACATACGCATTCCCCGAGCTGCGTTTCTTCTCACGCTTCTCATCGGTATCCTTCTTCGAGCTCTCAGACTTTCGTTTCCACGAATCCCCAGATCTAGGCTCAGAACGCTCCGATCGCTCAGATTTCCCATCTGTATTGGCTTTGCCCGATGACTTCCCAGTTTCCTCCTTCTTGTTAAGGCTACCTTTGCGAGCAGCGTCATCCGCTAATGATTTCGTCAGAGTAGTAGCTTCTAGATAGGCAGTGGGTTTCGCTGATGAGACCATACTGCGAATTCGTGGCGATAACCCCCAAATGTACCTCTCTATCTTTACGTAATCAGGAGTGACCATCCGTGGAACCAATCTAGCCAAATCGTTGAACCGAGACATGTATGCTCTGACATTCAGGCCTTCCATGGTCAAATTCCAGAAGTTGGTCTCAATCTTCTGTATCTCACTACGCGGGCAGTATCCTTCAGAAACATCTCTTTCAGTTCATTCCAGGTTAGACCATAGGCAGCGTCTTCACCCATTATTTGAACTTGTGCATTCAGCCAGGATAAAGCTTCGTCAAGAAAAGAACAAGAAGCATACCTAACCCGTTGATCAGCAGCACAACCAATGATTGCCATGACACACTCCATCTTCTCGATCCATCTAGTGATATCAAGAGGTCCTTCAGCACCGGTAAATGATCGTGGGTTACAGCCCTGGAATGTTTTATACGTACATCCATGCACTGTTCACAAGTTAATGAAAATCAGGATTATGCTCCGATTATATCATAACACAGGAACTACTAATACTTTCCGATCATTATATTACCTTGAGGGTTTCTGATCTGTGCTCCACCAAAACCATGCTCATGAGTACCATGTCCACGTCCCTGGCCATTATTCTGGTTAGCATCGCGCTGTTCCATGGCAGTATTAACTTGTTGGGCTATGAGTTGTGCCAACTCCTCTGGGGTGGTAGGTAGTCCAGGACCCTGTCTCGCTTTTGGCGGCATTTCATCGTTTCTATTATTTTACAACAATAAT
>JARYGA010045532.1:0-29866 GCA_030545235.1 Helianthus tuberosus | reverse complement strand
GTCGACCTTCTCTCCGGTGAGATTAGGGTTGATGTCACACCCCAACCGATGGCGGAATCATCGGGGCGCGGCACTAGGCGAATCAGATTGCTCAAGAGAATCCATAACAACTATATTACGATAATGTTTAATACATTCGTTATCCCATACTAACAAATAATACAATCACATGAGTTATCACAGATTTCTTGTCCTCTCGAACAATACAAATCCGACAACCTAGATTTTAGTTGAGTTTCTAGACTTCCTAGCTTGATTTGATATAGTCTGCGATCTAACCTGCAACATACGTTAAAATATTTGTCAATACAAAAGTATTGGCGAGTATACAGGTTTGATAAGTATAGCATAATAGAATAAAAGTGCTGCGAATTTCCACATGCATAAACGTAATACACGACATATATACTCACAAAACTGATACTACCAACTAAGTCCTCGATGCTCGAATGTACGATGGCATAACTAGACCCCGTCGGGCGCAATAGTACTATACTAGTCGTGGTGGGACGTCGCGAGTATAAGCCCTAGCACATATGCAACTAGCATCACGTATATCTATGCATAACAGTTATTCGCAAGTGATAATTCGACCGATTGAATATTTCGTTCGACGAGTTCGATTTGTTAGAAACGTATGTTACACCCAAAATTCGATTAAAAAGGGGTCAAGTATACTCACAGTGCGTATTCGGTAAGTAAACACAGCTTGATTTGGGTTGCGTCTGAGTTAGCCTGATCGAATGAGGGTACGTCAAACGGTGTCGGGTACAACAGGTGACTATTGATCATTCGTAAGGTTCAGTGACTTATCCGGTCGGATGGCAATTCGGCCGGATGGCCATTCGTGCGTATCAGTGATTATCCGATCGGATGGAAATCCGGTCGGATGGTCATGCGCTTGAATGATGAGTGGTCCAGTCGTATGGTGTTCATCCATGCGGATGACATGTATCCGTGCGGATGACTTGTTATCCGTGCGGATGACATGTTGTCCGTGCGAACGTGTGATCCGTGCGGACGTGTCATCCGTGCGGACGTGTCATCCGTGCGGACGTGTCATCCGTGCAGACGTGTCATCCGTGCGGACAGGTTATCCGTGCGGATAATACGTCTGTTTCGCATTCTGAACCCTGTTTTCGAGTGTTTAACGGAAGGAACACGTTTGTATTTACTAGGGTAGTGTAATTTCGCATTAACACTTGAAATTTCATCAGTCCCGATCCGTTCTAACGGCCGGGAATCACCCCGTCCCATAAGATCTGGTCGTTCTTGGTGGTTTTTCATGGTTAACTCGAAATCGCACAGATTTAGGTGAGATTTGTCATTAAAACATGTGGAAATCACCCGGATCTGAATCGTTTATGGTGGGATGAGGTCATAACTGGAAGTTCATAAGAACCCTTGGTGACATCACCTCAAAAACGCCTCAAATCCGCAGATTCCACGGTTAAAAATTGAGTTTCGAAAGATAGAATGATGTAGAATCGAGGGTAGATTGTAGAAGTACAAGTTTCTAGGTTGAAATCTTACCGGAATCGCGAGGAATCGAGAGAAAAGGGTCTTGGAGCGTGTGTGGTCGAGTGGGAGCTGTCACATCACTGTTCAAGTGATGTGATAGGGTATTTATAGGCAACAGCGAAGAGAAAGGGGTTTTGGTCCGGATTGTCCATCCGTGCGGATGGCCCATCCGTCCGGATGGCCCATCCGTCCGGATGGCCCATCCGTCCGGATGGCTATCCTGACGCACTGGACTTCTCCGTTTTGATCGTTTTGATAGTTTTCGAAGTGCGTACTTCCATAATTAATTTATATTATCATTATATTGTTATTATTATATATATATATATATCACTAGGGGTCGTATTTACGTATCCATAATCCAAAGTTTCGATAATTAACAATCGGTTTCCGATTCGAGTATGCGATTTTTAGCGACGTTTCATGGCCATCAATGAGGGTAGCATAGGTCCTTTCTTGATGTCATCGTGAACGTTATTTCGTGTAGTGCCACAAAGACCGACGGGGTACCGTTTACTCGTATTGTCATCATCGTCATGACGACTGGAGCTACAGCACTCACCCGAGAGTCCTTGTTAGCGTTAATTGTCTGCGTTCGACACATCACGGCCTCTGAGGAGGGTAGAATAGGTCCTCACTCAATGCCTCCGTGAGTGTTAGTGTGATAGTAGTGTATTGTATAACAATATTGTATTTCGAAAATATGCGATTATCCTTCGAATAGCGATATATATGATATAGTTACATTATGATCCGAATCTCTGGTGCTAGGCGTAACGAGTATATCGAGTGGTAACAACGCACAAAAGTGCGGGTTGTTACAGTCTCCCCTACTTCAGGAAATTTCGTCCCGAAATTAATCCAATAGGTAGACTTCTGAGAGTTGATCTTGTATGAGTAGCGGCACAGTGAGTGATTTGACCGAGAGTTGACAAACGAGAGCGTTTCGAATAAGAGAGATCGATTGCGATAGCGAGGAAGCGACGTAAAAACAAAAGTAACATCCCACGAGTTGGCGTTCCAGAGTGCTTCGTGTTGCGAAGAATTCGTTAGTTCGATGCGATTGCAATTTTAAAGGACTTGAAAAGGTTCCTCATGACGTAGAATTAACTGAGTCGATCGTTAACCGATGTTGCAAGGAAATTTAAGTTTTAAACATTTTAAGGAACTCGAAGATGAAAACAAGGGTTACGAAAACTCTCCTCTGACATGGGTTCAAACTGAACTCGATGTCGAACCAATGTCTTAAGAAGGATTTTATTTTGACGTTGTAAAAGTTTAGGGAAAAACTGGGCTTATGAAACTTTTCTTGGACATGGAGTTAAGCTGATTCGATGTAACTCCACGTCGTGAGAGAATTTCACTTGCCCACCGGTTTTAAATCAAAATTTTATAAAAATGATGTTTTAATCAGTGCAAAAAGTAGTTAATTACCGAGCCCCACTTGACACCTTCCCACGGAAGTTTGTTAATATGTTTAAAACACTTACATATAGGAAGTACCAGCGGCGTATCCACCATGCTTTGCCCATATTATTTCCATTTCGTGAGGCAGTGTCAGGTGCGCCGATATGACTTGGATAGAATTGCGTTTACTCGGCCCAATCGATAGAAAGTCGGACCGAGCATAAGATAGGATCGAATAGATTAATCCAGCGAGTTGATAAGCGAGAAGCGAATAGCGCGTTTTCGATTAGATTCCTCATTACACCCACATGGCACGTTTCCACGGGAGTTTGCTAACATGGCGAAACACCATGCTTAACCAGGTTAGCTTTGCCTCGTGAAGCGGTGTCATGTGTACTTAATACCATACAGACTGCAATGAACACCAAGCGAGGGATAAGCGGTACGCGAATAAGCGGTAGACTATAGACGATAAGCGATAAGCGATTAGGTGATTAAGCGAATAAACACGAAACACTTGTGATGACGGCGATGATAAACGAATTACGATAATCGGTAGTTGCGTTGCAAGCGATGGAGGTATGCGATTCGATTTACGCGGTTCGGTTCGATTGATTAACACCACGGAGTTTGACTAACATTAGACCCCACATGGCCTTCTTCCACGAAAGGTCGCTGATATGACTAAAACGCCCTGCTTTCGTCATATGAGTTCCATCTCGTGAAGCGAGGTCATGCGTGCTAACTTAACACGAATATCACAGCTAGCGGTATAGCGATAGATTGATACACAGCAAGCGATATAGTTCCTCATAATAAGCGACAGAGATTGCGAGATACACAGGATAAACGATGGCGATTAATCGAGTTTTGTTTCGAATAAGCTTAACATTACGTTGCGACGCATCACGGTTATCGAGGAGGGTAGAATAGGTCCTCACCCGATAATATCGTGAGCGTTAGTGTGTTTGATGAGATTGATCGCTATAGACTTATGACTAGTCTTGCGTTGATGCAATTGTCCTGCGAGGTAGACTCTCCAGAGTCCATCGATGAGGCGTTTGCATTGCGTTTGCAGACTTACGACAAGTCTCGCGATGATACGGGTTGTTACGCCTTGCGATTGAGTGTAGTGTGTTGAAAATAATCACAATAGTATAATAGGTCTAATAACGTTCAACTCCACGTGGCACCTTCTTCACGGAACTTCGGTAGTATGATAAAGCACACCTTGCCCGACCCCTACTACTTTCATCCCGTGTTTTGGTGTCACCTTTTGTCAAAACGTTATGGCACCTTTAGAATTCACTACGATCACCGTGCACTGACCCAAATAATCCCGTGTGCACCCGCGATTATTCATTCCTTACACGTTTATCGTACCTCGTTCTAAGAGTATAGTGAGGGTAAAACACATTAATTCGTGATATAGTATATAGTATATAGTATGTGTGTGAATCTAGTCTAAGTGCGACGATTAGAGAGTGAAAGAGAATACGAGGGCAACATTGAGTAATAGAGTAGGTTCAAAGCTTAGAAATAAACGTCGAAAATGGTATCATTACAACTTTATCCTACGCTTGCTAGGTGTCTGATGCTGAAGACTTTTGCTGGAGCTGTTGTTGTTGTACTCAAGTTCACGGTTCGATGCGGCAGTTGCGGGTGAAGTGACCGTAACGGTTGCAGTTATTGCAATAGCGACAGTCAGCCCCAACTGGATGATGATAGGTACACGAGTAACACTGAGGATGAGCTCCAGTGTAGGCTCGTTTTGGAAACATCGGAACTGTTCGAAGAGGTTCCGGTTGCAGCAGTTCAGTTGTTGATGAGCTCGGACTTGAAGTCTTTCGCTTGCAGCTGGGTTTGTCGGTGTCTTGCGAAGAAGTGTCGTCGTTGGAGGATTCGTCTGAAGACTCACTTGCAGAGTCTTTGGCTGATTTGTCGGAAGATCCATCGGCAGATTTGTCAGAAGAGTCGGCAGCAGATCCGTCCGAAGAATCGTTAGCATATTCGTCAGGAGAATCGTTAGCTGATCCATTAGAAGAATCGCCAGCAGATTTGTCAGAAGATTCGTCAGTAGATTCATCAGAAGATTCGTCAACATGTTCGCCTGAAGGATTACTGGTGATTGCTTGATGAGCTTGCTTGACAGGATTTTTGGAGAAAAACCCTTCCACGAGTCGTTTGTTATTGATTTCTGCGGCTAAGCGATAGGCTTCTTCGATGGTAGCAGGTCTTGCAGCTTTGACAAAATCACCCACACACTTAGGCAAGCCGCAAATGTACTTCGAAATGGCTTTTTCTGAAGTGTTAACTTGACTCGGGCAGATTATGCTAAGCTGTTTGAACCTTGCGGTGTAGCCAGCATTGTCACCTTCGGTTTACTTGATTTCCCAAAACTCGTTTTCTAGTTTCTGGATTTCGTGAGGAGGGCAGTACTCTTTCTTCATAAGCTCTTTCAGCTCATCCCAAGAGAGAGCGTAAGCTGCGGAGATCCCACGTTTGTTACGTTCGGCGGTCCACCAGTCGAGTGCTCGAGATTGAAACACTCCGGTAGCGCAAGTAGTACGGAAACTATCGGGACACCCGCTTTGACGAAGGGTAACTTCGATAGAATCGAACCACTGGAGTAATTGAGTCGCACCTCCTTCACCCGTGAACTCCATTGATTCACAGGCTTTGAAGTGTTTGTAGAGAAAAACAGGTTACGGCTCTCCTGTCTTAACGTCTTCCGAAGCTCGAGAGTGGCTGAGAGAGTGCACTCGATCGGCAATTTGAGGAATAAGCTTACCTACTTCCTTAGTCACAAGTGATGCAATCCTCTTATCGGCACTTCGTTTGGCTCTTCTCCTGGCTACTCGTCTCTAGGTAGAGTTGTTGGAAGGCATCTAGACAGGAAGAGACTTGGAGTGAGATTCGATCATAATGATTTTGAGTTTTGCGATGCGATTGAGCGCGTTCAAAACTTGGTGCGATAGTATAGTAGTAATACGAATCACATAGGAGCCACATAGGAAACACGAAATTCCTAAGTTCTCACACAATGACTTGTTTGTTTATATGTATATATATATATATAGAGAGAGATGTAATTTGTAATCATACACACACAGGTCGATTTAGAATAAGCGAGGACGCGTTGAGATGAGAAAACGAGAGCGAAGACGATAGATTATGCATTGGTTTTGTTGCGAACATTCGAGTTACGTTTTAGATTGCGATGGCTGTGCGAATTGTGTGTTTATAAAGTAGGGAGTGAAAATCGTTAAGTCGAGAAATCGATAAGGCGTAAAGTTTCAAAACGTGAATAAGTTTCCATCCAGCTGTCAAACCGGCGAGTCGTGTGATAGAGTGCCTTGGGTGTTTAGGCGTCGACTACCCAAGGTAACCCAACTATATCTAACAAGCTCGTGCACGCGTGTTGACTTAGAAGACCCCATGCTTCCACTGGGATGCAGCTCATGGCATTCGTCTTCCTAGGCCTCGCGTGGCTCGAGTTATCGTGATAGTCGAGTCCTTGGTGAGAGCTTTTGAAATCCAGTTTATAGGGAGTGGAACGGCTTATTAAGGTACGGGTTTCACCCCTGACTTAATAGTTTCGTTCCTAATTATGGTTATGCTCTCGAATAAATTCGCGAGTTCCACTAGATTTCGAAATGGAGACTTTCGTCAAGATGTGGATGTCACTCCTAACTCGGTGAAAGGTTCTCGTGCTAGAAAAATGCGCTGAGTGAGCAATCCCATCGAGAGTTCTTGGTTTTCACGCCTGATCTCGACTGAATCGCTCGGTTTTGTTATGCGAGTAATTTCGAAAACATGTGTATTGTGTCGGCCTTAGGAAAGGCTAAGTAGTATTTCAGCCTTAGGAAAGGCTTCTTCGTGTGAAGTTGTAGTACGCGGTGTTCACACAAAGTTGTAGTTTTTAGAAATTTCGATCGAGAGTATCAAATAAGCCCGATACAAACCTCACTGGGTTCGTACGAGTCGGCCTGTTGGTACTTAGACTATAGACTAGGTCAATTTCTAAGACGTCGACCCGGACTAGGTCGAGTCTGACCTAATTCCCTATAGTTATGGCTCTGATACCAATCTGTCACACCCCAACCGATGGCGGAATCATCGGGGCGCGGCACTAGGCGAATCAGATTGCTCAAGAGAATCCATAACAACTATATTGCGATAATGTTTAATACATTCGTTATCCCATACTAACAAATAATACAATCACATGAGTTATCACAGATTTCTTGTCCTCTCGAACAATACAAATCCGACAACCTAGATTTTAGTTGAGTTTCTAGACTTCCTAGCTTGATTTGATATTGTCTGCGATCTAACCTGCAACATACGTTAAAATATTTGTCAATACAAAAGTATTGGCGAGTATACAGGTTTGATAAGTATAGCATAATAGAATAAAAGTGCTGCGAATTTCCACATGCATAAACGTAATACACGACATATATACTCACAAAACTGATACTACCAACTAAGTCCTCGATGCTCGAATGTACGATGGCATAACTAGACCCCGTCGGGCGCAATAGTACTATACTAGTCGTGGTGGGACGTCGCGAGTATAAGCCCTATCACATATGCAACTAGCATCACGTATATCTATGCATAACAGTTATTCGCAAGTGATAATTCGACCGATTGAATATTTTGTTTGACGAGTTCGATTTGTTAGAAACGTATGTTACACCCAAAATTCGATTAAAAAGGGGTCAAGTATACTCACAGTGCGTATTCGGTAAGTAAACACAGCTTGATTTGGGTTGCGTCTGAGTTAGCCTGATCGAATGAGAGTACGTCAAACGGTGTCGGGTACAACAGGTGACTATTGATCATTCGTAAGGTTCAGTGACTTATCCGGTCGGATGGCAATCCGGTCGGATGGCCATTCGTGCGTATCAGTGATTATCCGATCGGATGGAAATCTGGTCGGATGGTCATGCGCTTGAATGATGAGTGGTCCAGTCGTATGGTGTTCATCCGTGCGGATGACATGTATCCGTGCGGATGACTTGTTATCCGTGCGGATGACATGTTGTCCGTGCGAACGTGTGATCCGTGCGGACGTGTGATCCGTGCGGACGTGTCATCCGTGCGGACGTGTCATCCGTGCGGACGTGTGATCCGTGCGGACGTGTCATCCGTGTGGACAGGTTATCCGTGCGGATGATACGTCTGTTTCGCATTCTGAACCCTGTTTTCGAGTGTTTAACGGAAGGAATACGTTTGTATTTACTAGGGTAGTGTAATTTCGCATTAACACTTGAAATTTCATAAGTCCTGATCCGTTCTAACGGCCGGGAATCACCCCGTCCCATCAGATCTGGTCGTTCATGGTGGTTTTTCATGGTTAACTCGAAATCGCACAGATTTAGGTGAGATTTGTCATTAAAACATGTGGAAATCACCCGGATCTGAGTCGTTTATGGTGGGATGAGGTCACAACTGGAAGTTCATAAGAACCCTTGGTGACATCACCTCAAAAACGCCTCAAATCCGCAGATTCCACGGTTAAAAATTGAGTTTTGAAAGATAGAATGATGTAGAATCGAGGGTAGATTGTAGAAGTACAAGTTTCTAGGTTGAAATCTTACCGGAATCGCGAGGAATCGAGAGAAAAGGGTCTTGGAGCGTGTTTGGTCGAGTGGGAGGTGTCACATCACTGTTCAAGTGATGTGATAGGGTATTTATAGGCAACAGCGAAGAGAAAGGGGTTTTGGTCCGGATTGTCCATCCGTGCGGATGGCCCATCCGTCCGGATGGCTATCCGTCCGGATGGCTATCCTGACGCACTGGACTTCTCCGTTTTGATCGTTTTGATAGTTTTCGAAGTGCGTACTTCCATAATTAATTTATATTATCATTATATTGTTATTATTATATATATATATATATCACTAGGGGTCGTATTTACGTATCCATAATCCAAAGTTTCGATAATTAACAATCGGTTTCCGATTCGAGTATGTGATTTTTAGCGACGTTTCACGGCCATCAATGAGGGTAGCATAGGTCCTTTCTTGATGTCATCGTGAACGTTATTTCGTGTAGTGCCACAAAGACCGACGGGGTACCGTTTACTCGTATTGTCATCATCATCATGACGACTGGAGCTACACCACTCACCCGAGAGTCCTTGTTAGCGTTAATTGTCTGCGTTCGACACATCACGGCCTCTGAGGAGGGTAGAATAGGTCCTCACTCAATGCCTCCGTGAGTGTTAGTGTGATAGTAGTGTATTGTATAGCAATATTGTATTTCGAAAATATGCGATTATCCTTCGAATAGCGATATATATGATATAGTTACATTATGATCCGAATCTCTGGTGCTAGGCGTAACGAGTATATCGAGTGGTAACAACGCACAAAAGTGCGGGTTGTTACAGTTGATACCGTGATTAGTTGCTAATGGGGTGGACTTTGGCGCCGTCTCAGACATCCCAAATTTCTCTAGAACGTCATAAACGTACTTCATTTGATGTATGAAAGTTCCCTCTAGCATCTGATCAACTTGTAGCCCTAGGAAGAACTTCATCTCACCCATTGAGGACATCTCGAACTTCTGCTTCATCACTTTTTCAAATTCTTTGCAAAGGTCGTCGTTCGTTGACCCAAAAATAATGTCATCAACATATATCTGAACGATCAGCAGATGACCAGCGACTTCCTTAGTGAAGAGTGTAGCATCCACCTTTCCTCGGATAAAGCCGTTGGCAAGCAAGTGTTGAGAGAGTGTCTCGTACCAGGCTCTCGAGGCCTGATGCAAACCATACAGCGCTTTGCTCAGGAGGTAGACCTTGTCTTTGTGTATCGGGTTGGTAAAGCCCGGTGGCTGGCCGGCATAGACCTCCTCTTTTACCTTTCCGTAAAGGAACGCCGACTTGACATCTAACTGGTAAACTTTAAAACCTTTCCATGAAGTAAAAGCAAGAAATATTCTGATGGCTTCGAGTCGAGCAACCGGAGCGTAAACTTCAGTGAAGTCTATCCCTTCTTGCTGACTAAAACCCTGAACAACGAGTCGAGCTTTGTTTCTGACTATCACTCCTCGATCATCTCTCTTGCATTTGAACACCCATTTGGTGTTTATCTTTCTGTTTCCGTCAGGTAGATCGACAAGTTTCCAAACTCCAGGTTTCTCAAATTGACCCAGCTCCTCTTGCATCGCATTCACCCACGATTCTTCCATCAGTGCTTCTTTGTATGTTCGAGGTTCAATCTGCGAAATAAAGCAACTGAGTGGGAATTCAGTTTGTAATGGAGCAATTTTAGTATAAAAACATGTAAGGCCATGGTCAATTTGGCTTCTTGTTCGAACTCCTGATTGCAGTTCTCCTATAATCAACTCCTTGGGGTGGTAGGATAGAGTCCTCGATATAACTTCACCGGGAACGTTCACCTTCCTTCCAAATTTGTGACATTATGGTCCGCAACTTGTTCATCAACATGAACTGTCTGATCTGAAGATTGGATCTGCTCCCCTCAGATTCTGATTCACCGCGATCAAAGGTCGGGCTAACCGAGTTAGACTCTGAATCATCATCATTAACTATGGTCTGATTTTCTAGAGCAGGCTCTGGTTCCGAAGTGGTTTGAGTTTGCTGAACTTCATCACTTTCACCAGTATGACTAGGACCAGCTTCATTATCATTGGAAGTATGTTGACATTTAGAAGACCTTGCTAGAAATCTACCCTGGGATGCTTCATAATCCTGAAATATGTCTAATTGTTCAAAGTACTCTGGCTCTTCTGGTAAATCGAATGAATCTCATAAAGAATCATAATCGAATCGCCATGAGTATGTGGGCTTCTATGGAGGCATTGTGTAACCCTGACATTCAACATGTTGTGCTTCGATGATCCTCTTCAGGCTTGGAATGAAGACTCGTCTAAGTGGACTGGAATAGCCCACAAAGATTCCTTCCAAATTCTTTAACCCAAACTTTCCATCAGGATCTAGAACTGTGCAGGGAGACCCGAACTGCTCTAGATATTCAAGATTAGGCTTGCATTTGTTGAGGAGCTCGAAACACGTTTTGTTATGTTTCTTCACAGTAAGTACCCGGTTGAGAGTATAGCAAGCGGTAGAAACAGCTTCTCCCCAAAATTTGATAGGTAACTTTGAACCAGCTAGCATCGTTCGTGCCGTTTCGATCAGCGTCCTATTCTTTCTTTCTTTCTGCAACTCCATTCTGCTGTGGAGTATATGGAGCGCTGAACTCTTGCAATATACCTCTTCTATCGCAGAATTCTTCCATTTTGTTGTTTTTGAACTCCGTACTGTTGTCACTTCGTAGTCTACAGATGCGGGTTTGATACAGGTTCTCAATCTTTCTAAATAGCTTCAACAAACTCTCAAATGCTTCATCTTTAGACTTCAGGAACATCGCCCACAAAAATCTCGAATAATCATCAGTAACCACTAGACAGTAAAGATCTCTAGTAATGCCCTTGACATTCACAGGACCAAAGAGATCCATGTGAAGTCTTTCAAGTGGCTTCGAGATTGAGTTTTCCTTCTTTCTGGGATGAGATTTCTTGTGTTGCTTTCCTTTCAAACAGCTAATGGATTCTCCCTCCAGATGGAAACTCTTCAGATTAACACCTTTAACAAGATCGTTATGCATAAGGTGATTCATCTTACGTAGGTGTATGTGGCCCATTTTTCGATGCCACAACACTGACTCATTTTCGGTAGCTTTTGATACGAAACACTGAGGGTGACCCATGGTAGTCGTAGTAACGCTCATGTCTAACACATACAAATCGTTTACCCTTGGTGCTTGCATGATGATCCACTCCTCGGGAATAACAAATCCCGGCTTCAAAATCAGACACTCCTTATCAATAAAATGAGTTGTGTACATCCTGTCACAAGTCTGAGAAATGCTGAGTGAATTGTTCTCCAGCCCTGGTATGTAGTTGACTCTTTCAAATGTAACAACACCATTTGATAACGTGCCCTCCCCGATAATACGTCCTCCTTGGTTTCCCGCGAAACCGACATAACCACCATTGAAGCCTCTAACGTCGTATAGAAGGGTCTTTCGCCCTATCATGTGTCGGGACATTCCACTATCCATAATCCACTTCGAGATAGATCTTGGGAGCTCCTGCACATTTCACATTCAATTAGTTAGAAGTGGAAGCAACCCAAGCCTCCTTTGACTCGGGTAGCTCGACGTAAATGTGGGTTTTCGTTGTTTACAGTAGTGGGAAGTTTTCGTCGTTCATTTTCAAACTTTCTTTGGTTCCAACCTCAACCTTTTTATATAGAAGAAATTCGTCATTTTTAGGTTGACCAGATGGTTGAACCTTTTTTGGAACATACTTCTTGCCCGGTGGGGTCGAAGAAGTTTGTTTCTCAAGCTTTTTGTAAAAATCCAAAGGTACATTCATCTTAACTGGTTTAGTTGAAGATGATTGTTTCGCAGTGTCATAAACCTTTGGTTTTGACTCATCTGATGTCTTTGCTTGAGATTTTGGCTTCCATGTTTGTTGTGGAGAAGCGACCCGTTTGTAAAAGTGATCATTTTTCTTTACCAACTGTTTATCGGGTTCAGATTTGATTTTATCATGTTCAGATTTTGAAATTTTCTTCTCAACAAACATAGGCGCGTTGCCTTTGACATCATTTTTCTTTTTCGGATTCTCAACAACCACAGACATAGGTTTCAAGTTGGTACACTTTCGTGCAATGTGACCAACTTGATTGCATTTGAAGCAAGTACGGGTGTCAACGTCCCAGCTTTTACCTTCAGTCTGCGGCTGTGAGGCCCGTCTTAGCAAGAAATTCTTCATTCGTTTTTGAAAAGATTTCCGATTCTTGTTCGGAAATTGAGCTTGAGCTCTTCATAAACACTTTCTTTTCAACAAACTTTTTTTCTGAAAGTTCCTTTTTGGGTAATTCTTACCACCCTGATATCCACCCAACCATCTGTTTTGATTGTTTTTGTTAAAGCGAGGTGGCACAACAGGGTTCTTGTAGTAAGATTTATCACGTTCAAAGTTTAGAAACCTCTTGGAACTTGTCAAACCCTTAACCTCAGAAACATTGATCTCAACAAGTTTGAAAACTTTCTTCAGTTTATACACATTCACATTCTCGATTGGAAACTCAGTATCCGAGTACAACTTATCACAATCGTTCATATTGTACATGAAAAGAGTCGGTTCATCACTTAAGTTGTTCTGGGACTTAAGTTTTGGAATGTAATTGTGTTAGCGCACTATGTCTGTTGACTTCGTCTTGTATCAAGTCATGTAATAGGATAGGATAAACCAGTGCTTGGGTGCTAGAAACTGAGTTTAGTGTTTTAATGGTAATTCCGCTTGAAAGTGTCAAGGACCATTTCAAACGAAATTAACATAGTTAATTTCGCTTGAAACTGCCTTTGTCCGTTTCAAACGGAATTAGCTCTAGTATAAATAGGGGAGCATGCCGTGTCATTTCATACGGAATTAGGTCTTGTGATTCGGTAACGAAGTGCTGCCGAATTGTCTCCAGGTGCTGTAAGACTATTATAATCAATACCAGAGACATTATAATTGTATCGAGCGTCCGTTTCATTGATTCCGCCTTTGATTCGGATAAACAACTCTTCTGATCGACTCATTCAGGTCGTACAATGATCCTACAAGTGGTATCAGAGCCAGGTTGAAGAGTTTAGCTTGATATCATCAGTTTTCTGACTTATACACCTTCTTTTTCAAAATTCACAAGATTTTACAAACAAAATGGACTGAATTTTACACATTACATGCGAAACAGTGTTTTAACAAAGCCTTGAGAGAATCAGACCGAAATTCGGCTTAAAAGTGACTAAAATGGACCAAAAACCTAATTTCGTTTGAACGGGCATTGTAATTCCGTTTGAAAAGTTCACCTGATTTCGTTTCAAATCGTAATTCCGTTTGAAACAACATGTTGATTCCGCTTGAAAAGGGCAATTCCGTTTGAAAGGTTCATACGAAATTAGTTATTCCGTTTCAAAGTGTAATTTCGTTTGAAGATTTCGCTTGAAACAAGTGATTCCATTTGAAAGTCTAATTCCGTGTGAAACATACATCTGATTTCGTTTGAAAGTGGAATTCCGTTTGAAAGTGGTGATCTCGTTTGAAGTTCTAATTTCGTTTGAAGTGTCATCCAAGTGATTCCGTTTGAAACTTAATTTCGTTTGAAGATCATTATTTCGTTTGAAAGTGGATTTTTCGCTTCAAGATCATTTCAAGTCAACTGAGTGTCAGTTTATTTCAAGTTGTTTGATATTGTTTAGACTGATTGTGTTTGTTGGATTGTTTTGTCTCCAGGAAATTCAAAAAGCTTTCACAACATGGCTGAAGAATTCTACAACACGTTCTACAACGCGTTTACATCTGAGTCTTCCGAAATAACAACTGTCACACCTAAAACCATTATGTCACACCCCCAAAATCCACACGCGGAGTATCACCGCTTGGAGGCGTGACTGGCCAGGATCAAGCCACCAATCATATCGAACAATGTAATTAGTAAATGTAATTCAACCAAACAATATGAAAGGTGTTCAAAACAAAAGTATAGTATCAATGTTTAGCGGAAGCATAAATGTAAAACCCAACATAAGTAATAAGTTTGAAATGTCATAAACGTTTAACATGGCATCCACGATCCATGTCCCACAACGACTGTGCCTCCCCGTGCAAGCTCCATGAATACCTAACGACCTGCAAGGCATGTAACAACGAGTCAACAACAAAGTTGAGCGAGTTCACAGTTGGTTGTTTAGTTATAGTATTCGTTTCATAAACCGTATGTTTGTTTAGTAAGCTATGTATCGTATTTATTTATATCGCGGCCTTTCAGGCATGTTTACGAAGATTTGTGGGGGTTTCCCATGTATTCTATACTAGTTGTATTTGTATCGCGGCCCTCCAGGCATGTTTGCGAAGTTTAGTATTCGTATCGCGGCCATTCCAGGCATGTGTGCGAAGATTAGTATTCGTATCGCGGCCATTCCAGGCATGTGTGCGAAGATTAGTATTCGTATCGCGGCCATTCCAGGCATGTGTGCGAAGATTAGTGGGGGCTTCCCATGTGTTACTAGTCTAGCTGTATCTATAAGTGACCTTCCCCTAACGAGGTCGGTGGTACGTATTCCAGTAACGATGAAAGTACAAGTAATCATTTAACCCCATTCCCAACCCCGGGAATCCCATGCCTTGGTAAGAGTGTGAACTCACCTTAGATTGCTCGGTATGGTACATTACATTACCCGTTCCAAGTTGGCCAACCATACCCTACCGTGGTTACCGAAATTAGTCAGTTTCTTAATCACATAGCGCAAGTTGTACCACATATTATGCAAGTAACATACACATATCATCACACAAATTGTAACAGTTGATCATGCACTCAAATCAGTAACATACATCATAGTGTCACATATAGTGGGTGTTTGAATCCTCCCATAACAGATTGTTTACATGACCATATTTAATAACCATAATTCATCAAGGTGTGAGATCTACCGGGTTTAAGGTAGTATGTGGGTCCTGTTTTGTTTTCGGCCCAATACTTCGTGGCCCAACCTAATTAGTATGCGACTAACTAGTTGATTCCTTACATCTGTTCGGCCCAAGATATGCATCACACATCAAAAGATCATACATCCCACCAACTAACATGCATTACTAACTGTTAACATCCAAAAACAACATATATGCAAATAATTCCTCACTGATTATCATAATAAGTTGGTAACCATCACAACCGATACATAGATGCATAACATATTCTCACTATTCAAATCTAATATACATGCAACCCTAATTTAACCACTACATATTCTGATCATATAGGAAACACGTGATCATACAGGAATCCTGTGATCCTTGTTCACAGCAAACCGTCCAACAAAGACTATTCTATAAGCTAATCATTATCATCAACATAAGTTTAGCCCATGTTACTAATAAATATCACTGACAACATTGATTAGCTCCACATGGGCCGCCATTTTGATATTCAAAGTTATTAAACTCTTTCAGCCATTAAACTTCCATCCCATTGGACCGATAGCTACTGTTACATCAAAACCCATTATGAATCACAACCTAAGTATCATATATTAAAGTTGCAACCACATTCATGCACATCGATGATACTCATATAATCATACACTATAGTCACAATTATTAATTAATTCACACACAACAATCCGATGATTAACATAAATCATTATCACATTGAATCCCCTAATCATAAGCACATTAATTATCATACATACTTCGACGACCAGTACATCACAAATATCACTTTCATACTATCTATTATTCATGAAATCAAATACCCTCAAATAATCTATGAATAATATATCAAACATACCCGAATACAAGGGGGAAAGAAGAAAGGCTTCGGGTAATGCTGATTCGGTTACTGCCGTCGTTCGCAAGAGGGGAAAAAGTACTTAGGGTTTGTAATGTTAGCAAAGGATTCAGCAACACATCACATGTGTTTACGTATACATAAAAAGAGGGGATGTTGGGCCGAGCTATTTAAGGGGAGTGGGCCGAGAAATAGCATGCACAAGGGGGGCTGTGCCGGGTTATTTTAAGTGAGGTGGTGGCCCCAAAGTATATAAAAAAAACTCACTTGGTCAACTTTGTTATCCTAGTCAGTCAACTTGGTCAGCAATTCATGTGAAACATTAATTGAACTCGGTGAGATTTATAAGTCAAATGATCATGTGATATCGGCCCAATCAACTTAATTTGTTTTCTGAACATCATGTGGCCCATGTGTTGATAAAATCAAAGTCCATATTAATCATTAAATTCTATCGGCCCTATTAGATGTTGTTTGAATTAATTGTTGTCGGCTCATGACTCATGGCACGTGAAATCTATTGATAGTTTTCCTTACACAACAATTGTTGGTCTCACAAAGGATGCTTGTGACAAGTCTATTCACTCTTAGATAGTTCATAAATTTTTATCAACTAACCAAAAAATCATACAAACACTAAACATATATCAGTTAACACACTTACATTGTACATCAAATATAGAAATACAAACATTTTGCAAATAAGTATTGAGTTAAGTCGGGTAGAGACCTTGAAAACTTGGGTTGTCACACATTACAAAAGCGATCAATGAGAACATCAAACATGATAACTTTTACGGCACACATTCAAAACCACCAACTCTGGAAAGCATTGAAGATTATACTTGGTGGAAAGATCGATTCATAAATTGGGCAAAAGCGTATGCTCATGAAAGCTGGTTCTGTTTGGAGTTTGGGTATAAAAGGCCGGCTGATGATAAAGGAGAAGATCTCCCTCTGAAAGGTTTATCCAAAGAAGACAAAGCCGAATTTTCAGCTGAACTGAGAATGATTGCCTTAATACAATCATCAATCAGAAATGATATGTTTGCTCTACTGCAACATGATGGAACATCGAAATCTATCTGGGAAGCTTTACGAGTTAAAGCTGAGGGGGGTAAACAAATCAAAAAGAACAAAATTGCTTTGTTAAAGAAAGAATTCGATTTGTTTGATAGTCTTAATGGTGAATCGGTTAGACAAATGATAGAGAGATTTGGTCATCTAAAAATTGAACTTGATCGATTTGGGATTATTAAAACCCGAGAAGAAATAATTGATAAGATCATAGAAGCGTTACCACGAGCTGATCAGTGGCAAACGTTTGTGTTTATATTGAAAAATGATGCTTTATATGATACAATTTCTCTTGATGTCTTGATAGAAAAGATAGAAAGTCATGAGCTTGAATTGCAGAAACAAAGCAAGATGAGCAGTTCTTCACATCAACAGAACGTTGGTTTGTATTACAAAGGTAATTTACCTTCGGTGAAAGCTGATAGTTCACCAAAGACAGCCTTCAGTGGTGAGAGGACAAAAGAACCTCAGAAAAACTCATCAAGTTATAATCCGGGCTATCATTCATCTGCTTCAAAAGCTAGTTCTGAAGAAACAGAGGAAATACTGTGCAACATTGCTCTCAAATTGAAGAATTCTCCGACAATGAGCATAAATGCAGCCAAGCAACAAATGAGTTTTCTTGCATCTGTTCTGGAATCGTATGAAGGTCTAGTGGCAGGAAAAATTGGTAATTCAGAGTTAACCAAAGAAGACTATGACCAGATTGATCCAGAAGAGATGGAACTTATTGATATCCGCTGGTGTTTGGCTAGTTGCATCCGCAGAGCTCAGAGATATATGGAGATTACTGGGAAACAATCACTAGGCGGTGCTTCAACAAAACTTGGATTTGACAAATCCAAAGTGACCTACTTCAAATGTAAACAAAAAGGTCATTTCAAGAGAGAATGCAACAATTCTGCAGTTGGTGGAAATGAACATCCATTCAATGATGACTATTACCGAAAGGCAATTTACCACCAAAGCAAAGAAGAGCCGGAAATGATTGAAGATACACCTCGAGATAAGTCAAGAGCTTGTGCTGTAATCCATGATGATGAAGGATATGATTGGAGTCAGATTCTTCCAGAAGAAGATCGTGTTGATATTCGAAGTACAGCTCATGGTAGAAAACCATCAAAGAGCAATCATTATGTTTTTGTTGCTGAAATTAAAGAGAAAAACAAAGAAGAAAATGTTACAGCCGAAATCAAAGAGAAAACCAGAAAAGAGATTCTAAGTGAGAAAACATGCAGAGAAAGAAGCATTGCTTGGAATAGAATGGATGATATGCAAGAAGAGTATGAAGATGCTGTGATTAATAAGAGATGGGATAACAAACGAGAATGCTATGTCAACAGAAATGGAGAACCCGTTGTTTCCAAAAAGGACATAGTTTATGATGATGTTCTTCTAGTAATTCCTTGTTCCGTCGAATACTATACAAATGTTGGAAAAGACAAAACTTATGTGAAGAAGTTTGAAAAACTCTTAAGAGATGTCATGACTTCAAGTTTGAGGAAGAGGGACGAAGAAAGAATGAAGAATAATGTTGAGTGTATGGTTGAAGAGTTGAAAAAGGTTGCTGAATTTGTGAAAGTTGAAAATGTGAAGATTGCTGAAGAAGAGAAGATGAATGAAGAATTTGTGAAAGAAGCAGTTATTGAAAAACTGCAAGTTGAAGAAGATGAGAAGAAAGTTGAAAGGTTGATTGAAGTAAAGGATGAGAATTTGAAAGTTGCTGGTGATGTTGGTGATGAAGTTGGTGTTGAAGAAAAGAAAGAAGATGCTGATCAGACAGATGCAGCAGAGAACACTGAAGTACCAATCACTGAGGTAATTTCTGATTCTGAAATCTTAAAAACTGTTGAACAGTGCAAGAAATGCATGGAAACGTGCAGTGCTTGTACTGAAAAAGATGAAAAGTTCAGAACAAGAAATCTTGAATTCACAAAAGTTGAAGAAGTTTTCAAAAATAAATGCAAAGAAATGTTAGAAAACGAAAAAGTTTTAAAAGAAAATAATGAAACACTTTCAGAAAAATATAAAAAATTAGAAAAAGAAAATGAGATTTTGAAAGAAAATGTTTTGAAAATGACAGAAGAATGTGATCAAAAAGATATTGTTTGTCAAGAAATGAAAAAAGAATATGATTCAATAAAATTGGCATATCACATTACAAAAGAGTCATATGAAAAGGTGAAGGGTGAAATGAAATTTGTTCAATCAAGATTAAATTAGTATTCTGAAACAACTAATGAGCTTAAGCGAATGTATGAAATAAAGCAACATGTTGTTAATTCCTACATTGAGGATGTTGCTAAGCTAAAGCGTCAGATTGTTGATTTAGAACAGGATAACAACAAGTTAAAGAGTTATCACGCGTCGTCATATGTGCTTGAACGTATTTTCAATATAAAACCGGAGGATGGTGAGTCTGAGCAAAACAAGAAAGGCATTGGCTCAGAGTTTCATCAAGTTCCACCACCGGAAAAGTTTGCATTTTATGATGATGAAAAGGTCGAAAAAGCTTTCAACATGGAAGATCAATTGCCAGATAACATTGACGTAACCTATTCCAAATCTGATGATTTTAGTGATTCAGAAGTGGTAGGTAAAGTCGTTGAAAGTGTGTTGAAAGAAGAGTCAGTTGATGCAGGTAAATCTGAATCACATGATGAAAATGAAGGTAATTTTCATGATGGATATCTGAAAAACTCAAAATCCGAGAAAAATTTGAATGAAGATTCAAAAGGATTGGTTTATACCATGATTGGATTGGACAAATTATTCTTAGATATTGTATTCCCGATTCAGAATGTGATTTCAGAAAAGGTTGATAAAGTTTTCAAAATGGTTGAGATTGAGAAGTCTGAGATTCCAAAGTTTGCTGGAAAAGGTCACAAAACTTTTTATAACAAACCTGGTTACAAAAAGAAGAACATGAAGGCTGGGTTGGGTTATAAGAAGAAACAGAATTGGAAGAAAAATGAAACACAAAATTTTCAGGCAAAAATGAATTTTGTTCAAGGAAAAAGTTTTGAAGAAGAAAAAGAACTTCAATTTGGACAACAGTCTAATAAAGAGTTTTATGCTCAAAAGAAAAAGCAACAACCACAGGTCAAAGATGTTTCAAAAAGAACATGTTTTAAATGTGATCAAATTGGTCATCTTGCACGAAAGTGTCCAAATCTGAAATCTGTGGATGTTGACAAAAAGCAGTCTGAAAATGTTGAGAAACTGAATTCTGAGGATGAGAAACAAAGGTCAACCAGATTTGAATCAAAACAAACTTGAAAGTACAACACAAACAAGTTTGCTTCGAATCAAACTTGGAAATTAAACCCGCATAGGTTTGATTCAAGACAGACCTGGAATTCTCATACACCCAGATTTAGAACAACGCAAAGATGGGAAACATCCGTTGATATGACAAAACCAAATCATTTTTGGAAACCAAAAGTTGTTGTTCAGAATCAAAATGTTCAAAAAGATTCAAATTTTTACAAAAGAGGTACTCCTAAAGGTCAAAATTGGAGTGTTAAGAAACAAGTTGTTCCGGAAAAAGCTGAAAAAGTTGAAGTCAAAGTTGAAAAAGTCTTTGATGACAAATATTTTCCGAAACTGCATGATACATATTGTGTTGAAATGCCTAAGGTTCAACAGACCTGGACTAAATTGTTCAAATGATTAAATATTTTGAATATGCAGGTGCTTCTGAAGAAAAATTGTCAACCAAAGAAGAATCGAAGCAGCCTGGCACGCGAGGAGGAGGCTGTTGGTTCCTGTGTTGGTTAAAACAGGGAGTTGGTTTAATTTCTGTATATAAATAAACAATATTTCACAAAACCCTAAAAAAACCCAAAAATATGTTGATTGAATACGCCAAAACCCTCACGGCTGAACAAACATGATTAATTTCATAAGATTGAAAAACGGTTTTCAAACTGTAAAATATCAATGTGTTGTAAATCATGGGGGTATACTATATTTTCTGTAAATCAGTACAAGAGAAGCAGAAAATGGATGGCGAGACAAAGCTATCAGTGTCGGTTTGTCAAATTTTCTTTAAATGATTTTGCATTTTAGGGGGAGTATTGTTGTTAGAAAATATAAAAACATTTGAAAATTTGAAAAAGTCAAAAACATGATAAAATTCAAAATTGAGTTTTTGTGTAAAAAGAGGAAATGATAGTACATCAGTAGATAGTTACAATATGCTAAAGATTTGTAATGATTAAACAGCGTTAAACAGTCTCACTGATGATATGCCGATAGGTTTTTATACATTTAGTAAACTTTTCAGGATATAAACTTAAATTCAAACTTGCTTATTTCGTGGGGAACACTACTTGGATATATAGGTAACCCCTGAAATCTTGTTTGAAAGGTCCCTCTTTCTGAGATACTAGGTCTTTATGCTCAGTGATATCTGGGGTATTATCCCGAGACTTCTGATTTTGCGAAAGCAATGGTCTAGTCCCCGTATAATACTTTCAGCTTGCTTGAAATATAGCGTCGCCCTTAGCATAAAAAATGATGAAACATTGAAAAATGCTAATCATGTGCTGTTGAAGAAAAGATCCTCTAAAGGGGACACACCAAAAGTCGAACCGTCATCTCTCTGCTGAACGGAAGTTCTGACCTGAGCTCTCACGGTTTCACATTTAACCCCTTACAGATATCATCTAGGTATACTCACCTGTAAGACTGAATATTGGGATCTGGATACAGGAGTATATTCAAGAGGTGGGACACATGAATGAGTTTAAGTTCTTAATACATCTAACTCGTATCCTGAATCAGTTGAAATTTGTGTGAAAATTTAAGTGGATCAGTATATCGACAATCTAAGTGAATTGTTTAATTCTTAATGTGTAACTAAGCTCAACGGTACTTGTGACTTGTCAGAAACTGATATGATCCTCTGACGCAAACTCAAACAAAAACATTGTGTGTAAATATGTTTGTATATATTTCGTTACTGCTTTATATTTCAGAAAAATACAAAAAGATTTTTGATTCTATTTTATTTTCGACAACTAATGTCTAAGATGCTGAGTGTCAAAATCTAAGTAAGCTGATTGTGTTTCTGAAAATAAAACAAGTTCATTAATTTGAAACTTGAATTTTTAACAAAAATCAAAAACAGTTTGTGATATCTTCAAGGTCATTAGTTTGGACTTGGATGATTAACTGTGAGGGAGTTGGATTCTCAAACATTGCTAAATCATAAAATTTGTTGATAGAGGAAATTGAATTGCCAGGTTACGATTCCTGGAAGTCTAAAATGTTGTTACTTATAAACGTATGAGTGTTGCAGATGTGATTCCAGACTACGATCCTGACAGCAGAGTCTAAGGGGAAGTCTGAAGACGAGCTCAAAGCAAGGGGGAGCTTGTAACCTGAAAGCATGGTGTCGATCCCTAAAGCACGGAAGCTTGACGAAAGGGGGAGCCTGTGGAAGCTATCAATATTAGAGCCAGAGTTAGATCCTGGTATACAACATTCAAAGATAAAAGCTGATCAAAGAAGATAAAGATTGAAGGATGCTTACAGTGTTAGACAATTTGGATAGAGCATAAAGACTGATCAAGACTGAAGATGTGTCATGATAAAGATTAGACACTGAAGACTTCGTCAACATCCAAGGGGGAGTCTGTTAGTGCACTATGTCTGTTAACTTCGTCTTGTATCAAGTCATGTAATAGGATAAGATAAACCAGTGCTCGGGTGCTAGAAACTGAGTTTAGTGTGTTTAATGGTAATTCCGCTTGAAAGTGTCAAGGACCATTTCAAACGAAATTAACATAGTTAATTTCGCTTGAAACTGCCTTTGTCCATTTCAAACGGAATTAGCTCTAGTATAAATAGGGGAGCATGCCGTGTCATTTCATACGGAATTAGGTCTTGTGATTCGGTAACGAAGTGCTGCTGAATTGTCTCCAGATGCTGTAAGACTATTATAATCAATATCAGAGACATTATAATTGTATCGAGCGTCCGTTTCATTGATTCCGCCTTTGATTCAGATAAACAACTCTTATGATCGACTCATTCAGGTCGTACAACTATCCTATAAATTGTTTAGAAAACATTCATCCTCTTCGACTGTGGAATCACTGTCTGATTTTAACACATTCTCAACAACATTTTTCACAACTTCAGATTGAATACTGTCCTCATCAGATTGTGAAGTGAATGTGACATCAATGTTTTCTGGCAAGTTTTCAACGTCTGTTTTCTCATTTGATTCAGATTCGTTAGCCAACCCAGATTTTTTCTTTGTAAAATTGTTGCACATGGGTGGTGGAACATTATGATAACCCACCCCTATTCCATCTGAGTAAACATCCTCACCAGCTTTGTTCTTCCCGATTGGTTTGGGAACTATGTGTTGAAGAACAAAGCTAGCGGAGATTTATTCCCACCCCTATTCCATCTGAGTAAACATCCTCGTCAGCTTTAGATTTATTCTCTCATTTTCGATCTTAGCTTCTTGGTATTGAAGCTTGAGATTCACGATCTCATCCAGTTGCTGATTTATCAGTTTTTCTTTCGCTTGAAGAACTCCTGATAAATGAGTATTTTCTTTGTGAGTTTTACCGTTGTGTTCATCTGAATCTTTTACCGTTCTTTTCAACTTGTCAAAATTTTCTGAAATTTTTCAGTTTTCAAGAATCAATTTCTCATTTTCTTTTTGAAAACGTTCAACATCACTTTTATCTTTTCAATCTTTTCATTTAATTCTTTGATTCTTTCATTTGAAGCTTTAACCAGTTTATCTCGACTTAGAATTTCTTTATCATTTATACCGATTTTTTTATCAGCTCCTGGATTCTCTTGTTTGAGAGATATGCATGTGTGTTGCAGACTTTGCACTCTTTCGTGCAACCTCTGCAAACACTTTCGGTTTTAGCACAATCAGCCTTACCTGATTCGTTTTTCGAACCACTACTACTGACCTTTCCTGATAACTCAGAACTAGAAGGAGACTTGGAATCTACCTCAAGTGCTTTCGCCATTAGAACTTGGTCTACCATCTTTTTCATATTATTGGCTGTCATCTCCTTTGCAGTGTTGATGATCCCTTCGTCCACTTTCTTTTGTTCCAGGGACTTTAACCATCTTTAACGACTCTCTTGTTTGAGTCTTTCCTTCTCGGCTCTCTTTGCTGCGTCTATCTTGATCTGTTCTTCAACTGGCAGGATTGATTTCAGGATAGTTTCGATATCAATTGTTGATGGATCAATGCAAATGTTGCCCTTTGGATCTAAGTAACATTCACGATCCGGATCCCACCTTTTCGCCTTTTTGGATTCTTTGTAGGCGTCGTAAATCTTTTTCTTCTTTCTTTGTGCCAAAATCCTTTCTTGGTTGTATGTAGACTCTGGTGTTGGTGGTTCAGTAGTTGCCATAAATGCGTAAGCAACCACATCCTCTTCCGGCAAAATTTCACTCCAATCAAATCCCTCATCATCGTGGATAACCGCCAAAGCTCTAGATTTTTCTTTTGGAGTTTCCACAATCTATTCATCTTTGGTGGCTCCTCACAGTTTCAATGATAAACGGCTTTCCTGTAATAATCATCATGAAAAGGATTTGCTGTCTCATCAGCTGAAGAGTTTCGACATTCTTGTTTGAAGTGGCCTTTCTGCTTGCATTTGAAGCAAGTCACCTTCGATTTGTCGAAGCCAAGCTTCGTTGAAGGACCTCCAATAGAATTTCTCCCGGTAATTTCCATAAACCTTTGTGCTCTTCGAATCACACTTGCCATGCACCAGCGTATATCAATCAGCTCCATCTCCTCTGGATCTACTTGGTCGTAGTTCTCTTTGGTGAGATTGGTGTTCCCAATCTTTCCAGCAACTAAGCTTTCGTACGACTCCAAAATCGATGCTAGGAATACCATCTACTGCTTTGTTATTTCTTCATTAAAATTCTGTGCGTTGTTCAGATTAACAACAATATTGCACTGGAATACAATCTTTGAAGCACTTTGTGGCTGTTTATTGTTTGATACGGATGAAGAAGATGTATTAGAACCAGTTCTATGGTAACCGCTGCTTGATGAAGAACCGCTGCTGGTCTTCTCTTGTGTCACAGCATTTAAGCTTTCAGCGCTAAAGGCAGTTTTCGGTGAAGTAACTTTGGGAATCATACTGCCCCGATAGTATAGATCAACGTTTTGTTGATACGGTGTGCTGTTCACCTTGTTCATCTTCTTTATCTCCAGCTCGTGACCTTCAAGTCACTCAATCAACCAGTCTACCCTCATCTCTGCCATTGGCTTGGTGTTTTTTAGCACTAGACCGAAATATTGCCAGTCTTGCTCATTTGGCAAAGCCTCGAGCATTTTATCAACCATCTCATCCTCGTCTTTCTTGATTCCATATCTGATTAATTCTGCCTTTAGATGACAGAATCTTTCAATCATTTGACGCACGCTTTCGTTTTTCATACATGTAAACAATTCAAATTCGTTTTTCAATAGACTTTTCTTATTTTTTACTATTTCTTCACCTCTTGTACATTTCTTTTCAAGTTTACCCCATAAATCTTTTGAGTTGTTGTAATCAATCAGTGATATGATATCATCTCGAACGGACTGATGTAGTAGAGCAATATATTTATGTTCAGCTACGAACTCTTCCTGTTCAGTTTCATCCAAGTTCTCATAATCTTCCCTCGAAGCCTTGTAACCGTTTTTCATGCATTTCCAGCTATCGTATGCAAATGCCTTTAACCACCCATCGAACCTCTTTGCCCATCTATTATAATCCTCGATTGCCATTAGCTTTGGAGGTTTGTTGTACGTGCCGTACGCATTGTCGACACTCAGCGAGTCAGAATAGCAGTCTTTGGGTTCGTGTTGGTATTCGTGTTGGAAGATGTGTCTCCTGTGTTGTAGGAAAAATATCACCAAAAGTTTTCGAGAAGTTGTATCCCATCTTTAATTGTTCCTGAAAAATCAAACACTTAGTCAAATTTCAAAATGTAAACTCAAACTGGATCGAATGGTCGTTCGTACGAATGGTCATTCGGACGAATGACTCAAGTAAAATATGAAACCAGTGTGTCAAGTGACGAACGGCAATCCGATCGGATGGTCGTTCGTTGAATGAAACTTGGACTTTTAAACACCACAATACTTATCCGGTCGGACGACAATCTGATCGGGTGAGTATGACGTCAGCAAGTAAACTTTGAACAATAACAGGTGTAATCCGATCGGATGGCTATCCGGTCGGATGGGTGACGTTAGCAACACTCGATGAACAGTTCATGATTTTGATCAATTTGGACGTGTTTTAGCTCGAATTTTCACTTGAAACTTTGAAGGATTATGCTATGACTGATTGCGAACAGATTGATGTCAATTTTAGTCCATTTTGTCCGTAAATTGTGTGTCAATTTTGAATTTTTCTCAGTTTTAGGTGTGAAAGTATAGAAAACAAATAGAAATGTAGAAGAAGATGATGAGTCGGTCAAAATCTCCGGTGAGATTTGACTGAAAACGGCTAAAATCCTCGTGAAATCGTTGTAGTTATCTCTGATTCGACCTCCTGGAGCTCTGATACCACTTGTGAGTGCTCTAGGAGTCAGTTCTTTCGAGATGAAGAACATGGTAGAATTGATCAATACAGAGGTGCGGAATCCCTCGGCATCGTCAAAGAGTAAACGACAACGATATCAACGATTAGCTTGTTCATTCTCATTCAATGATCTGAAAGTACAAGGTTCCTGATGAAAATTGAACAGAGCTTCGCTACATAAAACTGACAAAAAGGTTCTAAACAATGACCCCTACATCTCTATTTATAGGCATCATGGGAGAGGCGGTGTCATCCGATCGGATGTCTTTTACATTTATCGTTCCGCTCCCGTTTCGTCTAGTTACAAAATAACATACATACAAAACTGTACAACGACACATACAGGACAAAATACATAGACTCGATTCAGACGAAAGCTACAGACATATTGCACTAACACACGTGCCATGCGAAACTCGTGGGTTTGCGGACTTGTGGTGAGAATGTTGAATCTCTGTGAAACTTGAGTCTTTATGCGATCATGTGTGAAACTATATACTACGAGACTTTATGATCTAGACTTATACGATCCTTTTCTTGGATCTTTAGATGTCTTCCCGTAAACTATCCGACTCTCTCAAGAAAGCCAGGGCCAACTCTCAGAAGAAAATGATGTCTTTTATGGCCGATTAGATTGCTCGCATCGTGCCAAAGATCGTCACTAAGATCCAGGGTTCAAACACTCCTCCCTCTTATGTGGACTCTAAGACGGAGAAAGTAAAGCCTACGAAATTCAACTACCAACACTTTGTCTCTTGCAACCCTAAGCCTTTCACGGGCAGTGATGGGGTGACCGCTGTCGCAACCCCCGTCCCCTATTTACCCGGGAACGAGCGGCCACGGCCAGTTTTAGTGGTATCGATGTTTTATCAGTTTGGCAGTGGAAATTACATCAGGACCGTAGTTAGGAAATATTTTATCAGAGTAACATACCACACTTTTATAATATTAAACACGTGGGAAATTCCCAAGTTTTCAGTACACACATTTTCATAGGGATAAACCCTATTTTATTTAAATAAAAACTTCTCTTTATTTAGGTAACTTTTATTGCCACTTTTCCAAGCCTTCAGTGCTGTCCAGCTGGCTTCTAGTTGGCTTTCACATTTTGTTACCTGAAACGCGTTTAAAAACATTTTGTAAGTGGGAAATACTGGTGAGTGAATCCCAGTTTAATCAAGATAAGTAAAACCGTTTACAACAATGAGGGTGATGGCGTAATTACATTTGTTTATTTTCTACTTTAATTACCACCCACGGTACTGTCAACCCGACTTGTGGTCATGTTACTACTCACAGTGTAGTAACAAATTTTGTATACAAAACCCCAACATACCGATGATAATTGTAGAATACAAATACTCAATCACTGTTTAATAAAACGTAAAACATTTGAGGTTTTGTAAAAACAGTTTGTAAAATAAAGATTACTCACATTGCTATCTTAGGGTTTTCCTTTGTGATTTCATGGTGATTATCTATTAATTACACAATGCACACGCGTTAGTATAATAACCTAATATTTACATTAGTAATACCCTCCCCGAGACAAAATTCCAACGACACCATCGGGCAGAACCACGACAGCCGTTACGGAATCTTAAATCAACCGGGCAGCGTATCTAATACGTAACCGGGGGTTATGATACTTACAACGAGGCAGAACTTCGTTATTTAGGGGGGTATAATGCCCTGAAAATTTGTTTCTTATGCAGAAATTGAGAGAGAAAGCACGAATTTGAACGATTTCAACTGACGGCCTATGCCATCTATTTATAGGGCCTGTTCGGCCATTTGTCGTGCCCTGCGAAAGCTTTAGGGGGTCTTACGCGCCCCGCGATCTAGAGGTGTAGGCCCTAGCCTCGCCGAATCACAAGCATAGCTCATCCGAGTGTCCTGCCACGTGGCGGGCTAGGGTTTCTCTTGGTGGCACTAGGTTGCGGCCCGTGTAGACTCGAGAGTAGTCTGTCACGCCCCGCGACAGACTCATTTTATTATTTTTATTTTAATTTTAATTATATAAAGGTATTTTGGGCCTGGTTTTCATATACGGGGTATATTTTAAGACATATAGGGATAATCTAAATATATTTAGGGTGTCGGAATTATTTTTGGAGGGTTGTTATATCCTCCCCACCTTGTTTTAGAACTCGTCCTCGAGGTCTACTGGAACAGGTGTGGATATTTCCTTTGCATTTCTGATTCAAGCTCCCATGTGTATTCTAGTCCTCTCTTGGACTCCCATTTTACTTTGACCAGAACTAATCTTTTGTGTTTGAGTTTCTTGACCTTTCTATCTTCGATTTGTAGCGGTCTTTCTACAAATTTGAGCTTTTCATTTACCTCTATGTCCTTAAGAAGCATTATTAATGATTCATCAGCTAAGCATTTCTTGAGATTAGATACATGAAATACATCATGTATTCCTGCCATTTCCTCTGGCAGTTGTAGCTGATAGGCTACAGGTCCTATTCTTCTAATAATCTTAAAAGGTCCAACATACCTGGGGTTTAGCTTTCCCCTTTTGATGAATCTTACCACTCCTTTTCAAGGAGAAACTTTCAATAATACCTTGTCTCCTACTTGAAATTCCAACGGCTTTCGCCTATTATTAGCATAACTCTTTTGTCGATCACGTGCTGCTTTCTGTCATTCCTTGACTTGAACAATCTTGTCGGTTGTTTCTTGTACTATTTCTGGTCCAGATAATTTCTTTTCTTCAATCTCTGCCCAACAGACTGGAGTTCGGCACTTTCGCCCATAAATTGCTTCAAATGGCGCAACATTGATACTTGTGTGATAGCTGTTGTTGTAGGAGAATTCTATTAATGGTAAGTGATTGTCCCAATTACCTCCAAAATCAATTACACAAGCTCTAAGCATATCTTCCATGGTCTGA
>JARYGA010045531.1:0-22641 GCA_030545235.1 Helianthus tuberosus | reverse complement strand
AGTCTTAGGGTGAGATTTGGAATGAGGTGCAGATAGGGTCTTGCTTCGAGTCCCGCTTGATTCATTAAACTGCCTATCCATGGCTTTGGTAACAACATTATCAATTAATGCTTGAAGTTCCGCACCGGTTACGTTGATCCTGGTAGTATCATGATTTTCCCGTGGGTGACTGTTGACTTCTTCAGACTCTGCCATGTAGCTTAATTGCTACATAAGATAATGACAATGATTTATTTAGAAGTCTATTATGGGATTGTCTTTTATGGCAATCCATTAACCATGGTAACTATAAACCATATTGGTTAATTTGTTAAGCATATATATTCAGGGTTTTCATTATAATTATCCTTAATATAATTAAAATATAATTACGGCACAAAAGGCCAAGTCACAAGGACAATTTATGTCACACCCCGATATTTCCACGTATTACCGGGGGGCCCGGTGGGGAGTATCGTGACGTAGTTGATATCATCATAGTCAATAATCACAGTTTAATGCACATCGGAAGTCTTAAAGTAAAAGATATTACAAACCGAATGAAAGTATCAAGTATTACAAACGGAATGCAAAATGATCCACAGGCGGATCAATTAAAAGATAATATTGTTCAACAGATTTGAAGTGACAAGCTTGCAAGACTTTTATTTATTCACTCAGGAGTAGCCAACCTATTCCGCCTAGAACCTGCACTTTAGCCTTTTGGAAAATACGTCAGTTTACACTGGTAAATACAATTAACCGACTCATTTTGAAAAGAGTTTAAGAAAATAATTTAAATGCACAAGGTACAAATAATCTTTTATAACTTGGGACAATTATTTAAAAATAATATTGTATACAGTTTTACATATTTGTCGTCCGTCAGGGCCGGTTAGAAGAGCCGGACAAGATTAACTGACACGCCACAGGTATAATACCCACAAGGTCAATTCCTTATTGTGGAGTACCTTTTTACATACGCAACTGTCAGGTGTATGCCTACACCCCGTGCTTAAATCGTGGCCATTTCAATGAATGAGCCGAGGATATCCAGGACATGGTCATTAACCCCCCAAAGGCCATATACCAAACAAAACAGATTAAAACGAGTTATCTAAATATATTAATCACAATCCGATTTAAATAACTACATACCCGACCAAGCGGTATTATTATAATACCGTATCCCAAGCCCGTATAAGGGAAAATAAGTTAAAAGTATTTACCTGAGCAAGTAAGTATATCAATCAGCAAGTGCAGATAGCTTTTACTGGGCTCCTAAATCTGGAACGAAGGTTTTTATAACCTATTAGATTCCTAACGGGTCTTACTTAAGTTTAAACTTAGACCGGTTAGTTTTAAAGGAAGATATACGGTTCAAAACGCAAGATTAAGCGAAGACCGGAATAGAATTTGATTTAGACCTGACAAGCTTGAAGACTTGTATAATATGGGTAAACTAAACACATTCTGGATTTTGAGATAAAAATGATAAAGTTTGACCCGTTTCGGTTAATTTATGCAAACTAGTTACATAAACAGCACCGAACGCGAAAAGTGCGTGACGGGTAAACAAATGAGTCATGAACAGGTTTCCTAAGTTAATATGCCTTAAATATGTTGTGATATCAGTAGGATACCTACCATTATGCCCAAAACGAATTTAAACTCAAATTAAGCCTCGTAGGGGTATTTTAGTCATTTTAAAGGTTATAAAAGAGATTAATTATTAATCTGAGGTTCAGGTCTGAAATGATCAGTAAAAATATTTAATTTGATAAGTTATATCAGTAGGGTATTGCATATATGTGAAATTTATCATTTATAACCAAACTATGCACCGAAGGGGCATTTTGGTAATTTCACATAAGTTTTAAAGGTCAAATTTGAAAATCTGAGTTCAAAACTTTTGCTTACTGTTAAAGTATAAAAATTTTACTTTAACATCAGTAGGTATTAAGTCTTATATGATAAAAATAGTTTTAATCCATACTATGCGTTTAAAACGCGTAAAAGTCGGTTTTAAGCGATTTTCGAGTTATAATAGGAAATATGAGTTTTTGATCAGTTTATAAAGTTCAAAATATTTTACTTATCATATAAAATCAGTAGCAAAAAGTTTGGTATCAAAATGTTATGTAAAACTCATTTTATTAGCAAAAAGGGTATAACCGACAATTACCGAATTAAAGCAAGAATCCTATGTTATGCTCAGTTTAAAAATAATTAAAAATCTTTAAAAATACCAAAATATTATATTACATCAGTGGGTAAAAGGTTTGGTGTTAAAATTTGGGTTTAGATAGGCTTTATGCTAATAATGCCGTTTAATTAATAAAAAGCTTTCCATTTACGCTATTGAGCATAACTCCTAATCTAGACCTCAAACTGATGTCAAATTTTTAGGACAACTTTATAAATCAGTATTAAAGGTTTTTGTCCTCTCACATTTTCAAAAATCTCGTTTTAAAGTTAAAACGGCATAATGGTCAACATTTAAGCATATAACGGAAACATGCAAATGAATTGGATTAATTAGGAACCAAGTTGTATAATCTCAGAGGGTTATACTAACCTATAACCTAGTCCTAATGGAACTCTAAGGTATTTCTGAAATAGCCTAAATCGGGTCAGAACTGAAAGTCAAAGTAAAAGTCAATTTTTGCGACTCTCGGTTGCGGACCGGGCCTAAACTCAGAATTGTCGGGTTGAACATGCTTAGACATGTTCTTACATTAATTACCAAGTTATTTTAGTGTTAAAACAGGTTCCATAGCTTCTACACTGCTAATTATAAATTTATTTGCAAAGTAGCTTCCTGTTGACTTTTTATTATTAGGTTTGACCCGACATTTGACCAAGTTAGGATGATAATCAGTAGGTGCCCTCTTAGGGGTTTATTACCTACATAATTACCAACTTATATCTACTTTTAATTTGACTAATGACTGGACCATTAGTGATTAATCACTAAGTCAAACCTTAATTACGATAAGTTTGACTTTTGGTCATTAAACTAATTAAAACTGAAATTAGGAGGTTAAGGACACTTACAATGGTCCTAAGCACGATTTTGGAACTTAAGGAAGCTTCCTAGCAGACCAAGATGCTTCAAAGAACTCAGTTGAGAGTTTGAATATGAATTCCTTTGAATTGTGCAAGTTCAAGAGCAAACAATGAGGCCTATTTATAGTGTTTGCAAGATCTCTTGATGATTGCCAGGTGTTAGGGGCTCTCTAGGATGATTACAAGTGCCCTAACAGGTGTCCAAAACCAGCAACAAGCCCCTAGGTTCGATTATGTGAGACATGGAAGCAAACCAAAGCTGGTGTTCAGAATTCTGGGACTAGGCAACGTATACAGACCGTAAGGGTCCAGGTATACGGTCCGTAAGGACCAGGCCAGCTCACCCAAACTTTTATTTGTTGACAAGTTTGGCCCTTGCACTTGATATATGCCATTTCCAACACATTTAAGGCCCGTTAAACAATTTTTAAGGCTCTATAATAATGCTTAAACATAGGGAACATGAAATATGCCCAAAAATATGCCGGATGTCGGTTCATTTGGTCGTACGGTCACGTTGTTCGGCTAATTACGACGAAACACGAACGGACGCGAAAAACGAACCAAATTATGCGACGAATGGAATTTTATCAAGCCAAACACTAAAATAAAATATTTTAATGATTACATAAATTTTTGGATGTCCGGATATATTCAGAATGTAAGATATGCGCGAAAATGCAAACTTATGCACTTTTGACGCTTTTAGTCCCTGTTGATCAAATAAGTTTATTTTTGCGCACCAAACACCTCAAAGCCTATTTTTAAGCTATATAAGGGATATTTAGGGTATATTTAACTTATGATCATATTCCGGAAGGTTCGATATCATACGAATTGATATACTTTTGCAGTTTGACGCAATTAGTCCTTCTAATGCGCAAACTTGAGTATATCATCGTTTAATAGCATCGAAGCCTCATCTAATCCATATTAGGCATTCTTGAAGGTATTATAAAACATCATAATGCTTCGGGTTCATTGAAAGGTCATTCAGAGGTATAATTAAACATATTGACGCTTTTAACCCCTTAAACTTGCAAAGTTGCGCGTAACTTCACTTATAGGCATAAAAGCCCTTAATGGCCAATATTAGGCATTCCCGAGAGTATAATCAAATATCATGAAGCTCTCGGTTTGTTAAAAGGTCTCACAGAGGTAAGAATTTACATGTTGACACTTTTAAACCTTCATTGCGCAAACTTTCAATTAATTATGCAAATGGCTACACTTGATCAACAAGTGGCTCATTTGTGAATATGATTACCATGTAATGTTATTCAGAGGATTATAATAAGCATGTTAACATTTCCAATCCTTCTATAATCAAAGCTTTTGATTTTTTGCAAAATTATTCCCTCAAATTCAACGTTTGACTTTATTAGGGTTTATTACATGTGTCAATACATCATTGGACGTGATTTTACGAGGTGTTAAAATTTAATTTATAAGCCAAGATCTTATAGGATCGAGGCATTAAGGCTTGAATCATAGTTCAATACCTTTTCTTGACAGGGAGTCGTAGACTACAACTGTCTATTGTCTTATATGACAATGAATATGACCCGTAGGCATTTCATCACTAATGGATGTTTAAATAATAATTTAGAGAAAAAGGAATTGGAAGAATCCAATATAAGGATGACTTATGTGATTTTATCGAATCACATTTTCCAGGAGTGCTAACATGTTTTCAGATGTTAACAAGGACCTGAATCTTAATAAGAAACTATCATCATGGCCCTGTCTTAAAATGACACATGGGCTAGGTTTTGCCCTTAAGATTTTGTTTAATAATGGCAGATCTTATAAAAGGAATTGTTGGATCTGAGTTTGGTTTTAATTGTATTTTTCGTTTGAATTAAGATGAAGATGGATGAGTTGTGCAGCGGAATTAAGATGGAAACAAACTTTGCATACAATCAAACGAGAGTATTGCTTTGATCAAACATTTTCACAAAGAACCGAAAGATTGAATTTATTTCAATTACGATTACAATGCAATGTTGAATACAAACTCCCCCTCAGCCAGAGCTCAGTGTTTGTTCGTGCAGAGAAGACGATTTTGCAAAGAGCTAATAGAACAGTATAGAGCACTGTTCTATTTATAGGCACTAGCAAACCACTGAGCATCTAAGCTGACGTCACCATGAAAGTGACATCTAACCTCCTAACAAACTCTAACCTCTGATCAATACAAACACTGCTATGCTAACTACTGCTATTACATTTCATTACATAAAAGACATCTAAATAACTGCTGCAACCTTCCACTGCTGTGAACCCAGCAGTACTTGTCCAGATCAGCAGTGCTTGACTCAAGGCAGTAGATTGAATCAGCAGAGCTTTAGTCTTTCATCAAGCCTTTACTTGATCAGCAGTTTGGAGGTCAGCAGTTTGCACGATCAGTAGATAGGAGGTCAGCAGATGTTGAAACCACTTTCAAGAGGAGAGACTTGTATGTAACATCTGCTTATTCTGGATCCACTGCTCTGATCCAGTTTTGGCTTTAATTATCTGTTCCTTTGATAGGGTTCAATCCCAACAATCTCCCCCTGGAACAGATAATGCTAAAACTCTTCATTATTGTGGAACTTTATTGCCTCATCAACAGCTCCCTTATCTGACCTTTAAGTTGTAACTCAAAGTCTAGGGCATCTGTATCATCTTCATCCCTACCAAGTGGAAGATCAAGGAGATCCTGCATATCTTCAAGACTCAGGCCAAGAGCTTGTTCCCTTGTTATTTTCTTCACTTCTCCACCAGACCTGAACATAGTCAGTACATGGGTCTGTTTGTCAGTATCCCACTTTAGTACTTTTGAGCCTGGTGGGTTTCTTGGGAGATTTTTATTTGATGAGGTGTTTGGTGAAGCTGGCCTATTGATGACTGACTGAGCAGCACTTGCAGTTTGATCCAAACCAAGAGTTTGTATAATCATTTTCTTTATGCCTTCTTCTACAAGGGCATCTCCTTTTATCAGCTCTTGGATGGTTTCACCTCCCAACTGTTTTTGTGACCTTCTTTTATAGATGGCTGTACCAGCTGGAGCAGTGGCTCTCCTGATTTGCAGCTTTGATGGTCTTTTTGAAACCTCTGCTTCAAGATAGTCAGGCTTTTGAGGAACTGTGGGATCTTTCTTTCTTAGTTCCTCCAACCTTTTGTAGGTGGCTCTGACTACATCTTCTTTCCATCTTGCCACTTGATGTTTAGACCCATAATCAGCAGCAACCAGTTCCTCTTTCATTCTCTTCAGCTCAAGTGATTTTTCAGGCACATTATTTTTGTACTTTGCCCATTCTGGAGGAGTGTGTTTGACCTTATTCTTTATCATTTCTTGAATCCTGGCTGCTTCTTGCTCAAGCTCAGGGATGGTCCACTCCTTGTACATGTGCTTTTCTCCCTTGTACTTCTTTGTTGCCATGATGCTTTCAATGTAGTCTTTTCTCAAAGTTTCATATGCTCTCTCTGAGATCTGTTGACATACATTTTTGGCAAATTGCTCTAAGGATCTGACTTGTGTGAGCAAGAATTGATAATTCTGCTGAATTTCTCTATCAGTTTTTCCTTGAGCATTTCTTTTTGAAATATCCTCTGCTTGTTTAGCTTTGACTTTCAAATATTCTTCAATATTGTTTGGCCTTGGATATCCTTTAACTGATGGCAACTTCCTTTTAGCAGGGTCATCCTCATAGTAGAAGGATTTAATCTCTTCTCTAACTGCTTCAAGTTCTAGAGGAAATTGGACACCTGCAGGAGTAATGACAGGGATTGATTGTTGTACTGGTGCTGATGAGAGAGGAACAGGTTTGGGTATTGTAACAAGTGATAGAAATGTTGAAGATGTTGGTGGTGGTGATGGTGAATCATCATCTGGTATGAAAATCCTTCTCCTTTTTATTTTAGGAGAGGCAGATGATGTTTTGGGTGGATCGGTGGTGGTGATTTGAGTGGCAGTGGTTTGTGATTGACTAACATCTGTTGTCTTCTGCTTTTTGGCAGGAGGAGATGGTGGTGAGGTTGTTTTTGGTGGTGATGGTGGTGGTGGTAAGACAGTGTTGAAGTGGTGTGTGTTGAAGTGATAACAGATGTTGAAACCTCTGAAGTACCAGCAGTAGTTGATACAGCAGGAGTTACAACAGCTGTTTGGGTGGAGGTTTGATGTAGAAGGCTTTTGGATGGTGGTTTTGGAGTATGCTTTGTGAGTCTGGATGGTATGGACTTGGGTTCCCTCACTTTTGTAGTGGGATTTCTTTTTGGCTTAGGATTTTTAGGATCCTTTGGCTCAGAACAACCCTGCGCATTCAGCTCCATGTAAGCTCTTTTCTCCTCATTCCACCTTGACATATCCTTTGCCTCTCTGTCCATTTTTACACTTGCTATAGCTTCATCAAGTGCATTTTGGGTAACATCAACCTTTTTGCTACCATCTGGCAAAGGGATATTTCTGGTCATAGCATCTTTTTCTGGTTCAATGTAAAGACCATCATCTATTCCATTCTTCTTCCACTCCTGAATTTTCTCCCCCTTTTTTGGCATTATCTGGGGGAAGTTGATCAATAAAAAGAACTGTTGGAGGAGCAGTGCCAGTGGTTTTCAATAAATGGGCCCTGAGAGCCTTGATGTCTGCTTATGTGTTCTTGAACCTAGACTCCATGATGTTTCTCAGCTCTTGGACATGTATTTCATGTTGCTGATCAGCCATTTGTTTTTGTTGTTGGAGAAAAGGTTGAAATAGATTCCAGAGCTCATTTGTAGCAGGTGCTTATGGTGGAGCAGGTGCTTGAGTTGGAACAACAGTGGATTGCATCTTTTGTACCTTTAACAACTGTTGCAGCATTTCTTTGATATCTGCAACTGAAGTATCCAGTTTATCAACACGTTCCGTCAATTCCAAATATTTTAAACCATCACCCAATTTAATGGGATCATCTGATTTCCCACTAGCAGTGGTTTTATCAATGGTTGAAGTAGGGAGTGTACTCCAAACATTAACCACTGATGCCCCTTTTTCTTGGTACTGGGGTCTTCTTCCTTCAACACTTGACAGTCTTTTGATGTTTCCAGTGGTCAAAAAGAATCCACTGGTAGATGTCAGAGGTGCTATGGAAGGAATTGCCTCCAAGGAAGTCTTATTAATGTAACCACTGTCCAAATGTAAACCAGTGGGTTCAACCGTTGTAGTGGCTGCTTCACTTGGATTACCACCAAGAGTTACTTGTAACTCGAGGGGTGTAACCTCCTCAGGTTGTGTTGGTGGGTTAGCAAAGATTGATACATCAGACCCAGTCATTTGTTGAGGCATGTTCTCATTGATAGGTGATTGAGAAGGACTGGTTAGTGTCTGGTTCAAATCAATTGCATCCAACAGAAGTTTAGTTGGTGGGGGAATTGTGGATGTGATGTTTGGTGTAGAAAGAGAATTTGCCCCGGGCATTGGGCTGTGGATGATGGAAGCGAGTGATTCCAGAGCATCATATTGTGGAGTCCCTATGTGTACAACCTGTTCTTTTTTAGAAGAAGCAGGAGGAGTTTCGGTTATGGGTTGAGATATTTGTACCAACTGCTGTGAGGAAGTAGCAGCAGTGGTTTCTTGTGACTTTTGTGTTGTCACTGGCAGTAGCTCTGGTATCTCATCCTCCAGAGTTGCCTTTTTGATGGGTTTGGGGGGGGGGGGTTTGTGTTTTTTTCTGCTTGTGTTTTGCAAGGTGTTGACATTCTAGTAAAAGTTTAAGCAGTTAAGCTGTTTATTTGAATAGAGTCACCTTGTTTTATTGTAGCAGCTTCATTCTTACCAAGTTTCTTTTCAAAACAGTAACTTAAAAATCTTGGAAAAAGTAAGAATGGCTTTGTTTCAACATTTTTAACCAGATCATTAAAGATTTCCCGAGAATAATTAAAATTTTTCTCTTAAAGAATAGCATATCCCAGATTTTGAATCTTTAATGGTATTTCATTAAAAGCAGTGGTTTTGTTTGAAACACACATTAAGAGGGTGTGAAATAAAAATCTTGTTGCAGAAGGGAAGTAACCTTTTTGTAAGGTGTCCTTTTTTACTTCTGCATTATACCCTCTTTCCAGAAAATCATTTTTTAACTCGTTTTTGGGAAAAAAAAAGTTTACCTTCCTGATCATCGAGTTGAAAGACCTCTGAAAGTGATTGTGGTGTAATTTTGACGGCTTTACCCTTTAGAGAAGAGTTGATGGCTATTACAGTGTCTCCTTGTTTTTCAAGGGTTGCATTCTTCCAAAACTCTCTTTGGGTTGTCAAGTAAATTGGTGCATCTGCTGTTAACAAAGTTTTGTACTTTGATGCAGATATGGTAGCAAGGATGGAATCGAAAGCGTCGGTAGTGCCGGGTTTTGTGAGTAGACCCAGAAGATTGTGAGATGGTTTGGGTACGAACTTCTTTGCATCCTCAGCACTTGGCACCATAGGAACATGGGGACCAAAATCAACCGACCTCCAACATCCAGTGTTCTATTGAGCAAGGATGTGACCCATCCTTCTCTGCCAGATGTTGTATTCATTACGTTTAAGCATGGGTGGTTTGAAAAGAGAGCCAATGTTATTTTTATCATCTTGTGATTGTGACGTCATCCTGGTTGTTTTACAGGCACTGATTAATCAACTTTGATGGTGATTAAACCTTGCTCTGTTTTTCAACAAAACGAACAAACGATCAGTATCAACTATTATGAGCTGAACTATTTATGTCAAAATGATTGTTAAATCAAATTTGACTGTCCTGGCTCTGATACCAATTGTTGGATCTGAGTTTGGTTTTAATTGTATTTTTCGTTTGAATTAAGATGAAGATGGATGAGTTGTGCAGCGGAATTAAGATGGAAACAAACTTTGCATACAATCAAACGAGAGTATTGCTTTGATCAAACATTTTTCACAAAGAACCGAAAGATTGAATTTATTTCTATTACGATTACAATGCAATGTTGAATACAAACTCCCCCTCAGCCAGAGCTCAGTGTTTGTTCGTGCAGAGAAGACGATTTTGCAAAGAGCTAATAGAACAGTACAGAGCACTGTTCTATTTATAGGCACTAGCAAACCACTGAGCATCTAAGCTGACGTCACCATGAAAGTAACATCTAACCTCCTAACAAACTCTAACCTCTGATCAATACAAACACTGCTATGCTAACTACTGCTATTACATTTCATTACATAAAAGACATCTAAATAACTGCTGCAACCTTCCACTGCTGTGAACCCAGCAGTACTTGTCCGGATCAGCAGTGCTTGACTCAAGGCAGTAGATTGAATCAGCAGAGCTTTAGTCTTTCATCAGGCCTTTACTTGATCAGCAGTTTGGAGGTCAGCAGTTTGCACGATTAGTAGATAGGAGGTCAGCAGATGTTGAAACCACTTTCAAGATGAGAGACTTGTATGTAACATCTGCTTATTCTGGATCCACTGCTCTGATCCAGTTTTGGCTTTAATTATCTGTTCCTTTGATAGGGTTCAATCCCAACAGGAATGATATTTATTTCATATATTATATTTATGCATATAATGTCAAAAATGAAATTTTAAATTCAAACATTCCACTAAATTAAGAAGGAGTACATAATTGCCCTAAACGGGACTTTAACAGAAATAACTTGCCCACGCAGGGGCTAAACTGAAAATACAAGTCCTCGCAGGGACTAAGTACATAAATAGATGTCCATGCAGGGACTTAATTAAGATTAAGGAAATACAAACAAACAAATAAGGAATCTTCAATGGTCCCTCCTGTTCTTCCTCTTGATCAGATTTGCCAAACCCTTCAGAAATCCTCGGTGGCGTCTACGCTCTTCTTGAACCTCAAGCTCCACCTGGCTCAACCTTTGCAGAATCTCCTGTTGCTGTGGTGGCTGGATCTGCGGTGGCTGCGGCTGTTGCGACTGCTGAGGTTGAGGAGGTGGCGGGTACTGGTACCCATAGGCAGGGTATCCAGTCTGCCTGGGAGCTCCATAGGGCCCCTCAGGATGAAGAGCATTGTAGTTCGTCGCTACAAGGTATGGGTCAACTTCGGCGTAGTTGTAGTTAGTATGGGCTGGCTGCTCAAACGGGTTATACGCCGCTGCACCGGCGTATGAAGGAATCGGGTTATCATAACCCATTGGTGGCGGTGCGACTGGCGCAGAGTCCACCTCAGAAACAGGGTTTGAAGGCCCTCCCATCTGTGGGTCTTCATATAATGGCGGGTAGTGACTGCCACTGGAGGGTTGAGGGGTACTAAAATGGAATCCCCCTCACACGGACATCCGTGCGTTTGATCTTCTCCGCCTCGGTTATACCCTTTTATTAGCAAAAAGGGTATAACCGGGAATTACCTAATTAAAGCAAGAACCCTATGTTATGTTCAGTTTAAAAAATAAGGGTTATTAGATTTTATCACCCACAACTATTGGCTATTGGACGCTGCCACCCTCAACTATCACTTTGACGCTCGTCACCCCCAACTTAATACTTAGTGTGTTCTGTCACCACGTCGTTAACTGATCACTAACTTTTGATCATGTTACTACACTTTTTGGGGTGTCATAGGGATATTGGGAAGGTTTTAGGGATCTTAGAACACCCCCAAAAGTATAGTAACAAGATCAAAAGTTAGTGATTTGGTGACAGAACACACTAAGTGTTAAGTTGGGGGTGGCGAGCGTCAAAGTGATAGTTGGGGATGGCAGCGGCCAATGACCAATAGTTAAGGGTGATAAAATCCAATAACCCTAAAAATAAATAAAAATCATCAAAAATCCTAAAATATTATATTACATCAGTGGGTAAAAAGTTTGGTGTCAAAATTTGGGTTTAAATAGGCTTTATGCTAATAATGCCGTTTAATTAATAAAAAGCTTTCTAATTATGATATTGAGCATAACTCCTAATTTAGACCTCAAACTGATGTCAAATTTTTAGGACATGTTTATAAATCAGTAATAAAGGTTTTTGTCCTCTCACATTTTCAAAAATCTCGTTTTAAGGTCAAAAGGGCATAATGGTCAACATTTAAACAATTAACGGAAACATGCAAATGAATCGGATTAATTAGGAACCAAGTTGTATAACCTCAGAGGGTTATACTAACCTATAACCTGGTCCTAATGGAACTCTAAGGCATATCTAAACTAAGCTAAATCGGGTCAGAACTGAAAGTCAAAGCAAAAGTCTACTTTTGCGATTTTCGGTTCCGAACCGAGCCTAAACTCAAAATTGTCGGATTGAACATGCTTTGACATGTTCTTACATTAATTACCAAGTTATATAAGTGTTAGAACATGTTTCATAGCTTCTACATTGTTAATTATGAGTTTATTTGCAAAATAGCTTTCTGTTGACTTTTTATAATTAAGTTTGACCCGACAATTGACCTAGTTAGAGTGGAAATCAGAGGGTGCCCTTTTAAGGGTTTATTACCCACATAATTACCAACTAATAGCCACTTTCAATTCGAAAAATGACTGGACCATTAGTGATTAATCACTAAGTCAAAGCTTAATTACGATAAGTTTGACTTTTGGTCATTAAGCTTAATAAAACTGAACTTAAGGGGTTAAGGACACTTACAATGGTCCTTAGCACGAATTTGAGACTTAAGGAAGCTTGCTTGAGGTCCAGAGAGCTCCAGAGAAGGTTTAGAAATGAGTTTGAAATGAACAAGTGAAGTGTTGCAACATATGTTCTATATATAGTCATTCAAATCTCACAAGATCCTTCCACACAAGCCTACAAGTGTTTCCTGATCATCCCAGGTGTCCCCTATGCATGAAATACCATTGGAGCAGCCCCTGGAATCGAAAACAAGGCTTATAAGGCGGTGGAACAGGCTGAACAGGCATCTGTCCAAGAATTCTGTCGTTGGCACTTTTAGGCGGCCCGTGTAAACCATAGCCGAGGACCTTCGCGGCCCGCGTAGAGGTCGTGTCCGGTCAACAAAGTTTCAGAAATTGCAATATCAGTCCCTGGTCCCTCTAAACATGTTTTAACTTTCATTTATTGCACTTTTAACCCCCAAACTTGACTTTTAAGGGCTCTAAGTCATAAACAAACTCCGTTAGGCTCCCGGTTAGTTATACGATCACCCGAAAAGTCCAGAATTTCAACGTTGACGCTTTTAACCCTTATTTCTTGGAATTAACACTTTAATTATTTATGTGCGTCAAAACTCCACGAATTAATATCCAATATTCTTGCGGGCAAAATATAATTGTTACAATGTTTTTGGGATCGTTAAAAGGTCACTCAGAGGTTACTGTTAACATGTTGATACTTTTAACCCCTATGTTTCACAAGATCCTTATTTTAAGCACAAACTACTTTCCAAGCTCGATAAATTATTCTTTAAAGAATACAAACGTCGTGTGAGGTCAATCAGAGGCACAAGAATGACATGTTGACACTTTGGATCCCTTTATTAACATATTTACATCGTTTGACAATTTCAGTCCCTCCAGATTAATTCATTACACGTTTAAAGTCCATGACACGTGTCTTCATAATATTGGTCGTGAATTTACGAGGTGTTACAATATTTTAGGGGAGATAAAGTCGAGGGGTTTTGGATGGGCTAAAAATAGATCTTCATGTAAATATATTAGATGGGAGGATTGATGTAAATATCCGTTGTATATGTTGTAATTGTTTGTCCTTTGCCCGTTTGGGTCGGGGATGCGTTTTTTGTTTGGCCTTTTGCCCCTTTGGGTCGAATGTGTGTTTTAATGAAGTTTACTTTTCAAAAAAATTACTTTATTTTTAACCGTTAAAACGCATAAATCCTTGAATTTATCAATTTACGTGAATATTTAGGTATTTAATTTCAAAAAATATATATTTTTATTAATGGCAACAAGAACCTCTTTTATCATCGCAACCGAAAAAAAGTAAGAAAAAGCTACAAGATTACAAAACTGAGAAAAATAAACAAATCATAGAAGTAAACATACAAGCACGGTAACAAAAACACCCTGCAAGCCCACATCATTCTATATCACCAAATTTCCTCCAGTTGTTCTAGTCTGCTTTGAAGTCTCTTTTGAATTTCTAATATATACCAAAATGGGAAATCACCTAACAAAGAGTTTGATGTAATAAATTTCTTTTATTGTTCACAATTTAATTATCAATATTTTAAAGTGTTTCTCTTTAATCTTCCACTCTATGTTAAGAAGCCCGTATTATATAACTCTACAAAAAGTAACTTGGGGTACCTTAGACTAATTTAATAGTTGTGTCTCTTCACATCACACCCTTAAATAAAACACATACCATATATTAAACACATGTTATGCAACCCAAACCAACATGTCTCAATATACACACCCCTTATGTTATACAACCCAACCAACATGTCCCAATACACACATCCTCTAATAAGTTATATTACATAATAATTTCAAATAGCACCTTGACATGCCTTTTAACACACATCGCACCGTTTCATTGGAAGCACCCGTTTGATTTTAAAGCACCATCACATCATTTATCAACTCATATCGGTTAACAACAAATTATTATTATTATTATTATTATTATTATTATTATTATTATTATTATTATTATTATTATTATATACAAATATAAACACACGTATACACTAATCCATATCCATGCAGAAAGTCACAAATTCACAATGCCTCTAAAATGGACCGATGCACCGTTTGACTTTGGGAAAGGACACAACGGTTCGTTCTCAAAAGAGTTTCTTTTTGTTCCTACACATCCAACTTGCAAGTTCATGTCGATTACGAAAAGCAACCTTCAAACCGTCGCACCCTCCGACGCTAATTAATTTCACCACCGTCACATACGGCGCCCTAACCGTAACATCACCATCTATACATGCGGTTTCATATTTTCCTCTGTTACCGACCGATTATCAGACGCAATCAATCAACTGTAATGCGCTTGATGCGAACACGTACAAAACATTGTTCTTCTGATTCGTAATCTGGTCGCGGAATCGGTTTTGAGATTTAGTGTTTGGTTTGGATACGATTTAACAGACCTTGGTTCCGTCTGTATGAGTTTAAATATGATTTCAACCAGTGGCGGAGCTTGACCAAAAGCTTCGAGGGGGCATAAAGTGATGAGACCCAATTTTTTTTTCCTATCGTTATGTTTCGGGTCGGCTATCGATTCGGGCCAGGTCAAATAATAATAGTTCTAAATAAAACTAAAAAATTTCATTCATTCAAAGGAACCGTCTTTACACATAAAAAATTGTGATTAAGTTTATTGTGTGGTGGATAATCTAAAGTTAAACAAATAAGAGTTAAAATATATTTACAAAACTACCCATCACTTATATACAAAGTGGTAACAAACTTTACTTTAATTAAATTGTATAAATATTTAGGATATACAAAGTGGTAACAAACTTTACTTTAATTAAATTGTATAAATATTTAGGATATACAAAGTGGTAACAAACTTTACTTTAATTTATATATTGTATAAATATTTAGGAAAAATAATTGGGGGGAGGCGATCCTATATAATTTTTAAAATTTCCGGACGAAAAATCGAAAAATATAGACTTCTAACCGAAACATTGGGGTGGGCGGGTGCACCCCCGGGTAACAACTAACCTTCGCCTCTGATTTCAACAGTCCCTTAAAATTTTGGATATGAATTTTTAGAATTGGACGGAGACAGAAACAAGGGTTAACCTACGATTAATCATTATATTATATTATATATACATACAAAAAGTAAGTTAAAACACAAAGGTTTGGATCACACCCCTTCAAAAAAGTCACAACCTTTCAAACTACTTTAAGTATATCACAACCATTACAAAAAAAGTTTTAGATATATGACACCCAATCAAAGAGTCACAACCCTTTAACTAATTTTAAACACATCACATCTCTTACAAAAAGTCACACTTTTAAATTTATCACACCCCTTTAAAATGACACAACCCTTCATATTATAAAAAAACAACATATTTTCCAATGAAATGAAGGCTAGGAATATAAACAAAATGAATGGAAAAATATGTTATTTTGAATATGAACATGTCGGTTCCTCTTTTTTTCTTGGATTCCCATTCCAATTGACGATGCTTTTTTAGTAATACACACAAATTCTGAATCATATTGATGAAATTTATGGTATTTTGTTTCCACACAAACATGAAAACATTGAGACAGTTCAGATTTATTAACATCATGACTATTGCCAATTGTAAACAAATAAAAAAGCAACAACGAGACATCATCATCTAATCAAAATGACATATTGCCCAAATGTAAATAAAAATCATTCTGCCACACCATATTTCATACGTCACATCCACGTGTTATCTGTACCACCGCCTCGCCGATTGTCTCTACTTTCAATTTTACTCTACCTCCGATCATCATTCATTTACGTTCATCCCAGATTTGGCGACAAACGTTTCATAATATAATTTAAAGTTTCGATTACGGTATGTTTTCACTCCTATCGTTTTACTACTTCGGTTCTTTTTTGATTATCTGGTCCTTTTTTTTTTTTACATTTTGTATGTGGATTTTGTTTGATGAGTTTGAAGAATACGCATATTCATGTTAATCTATTTTCCATTCGGCAATATGAAAAAATGTATTATTATGATACATTGGGTTAAAGTTTTTAGATGTGATAAGCAAAATTAGTTCATGTTAATCTATATGAAAAAAATGTATTATTATCATACATTGGGTTAAAGTTTTTAGATGTGATAAACAAAATTAGTATTTGATGAGATTAATGATCGGGTCAACGAAAAGTTATTCAATTCAATTAAGCATAATAGTCATTTATAATTAACACTCCGCCGCAACGCGCGGGTAGCGTCATGGGACTTTTAAAAAACCACACATACATACCCCTTTATGGATGGAGAGATCCTACTTAAATACCCCTTTAAGTTTCAACTCTCATCCGATGTGGGACAAGGTGCCACTTTCCCACTTTTTCCAGCATTTAAGTTTCAAACACCAAACTTTGAGCATCGATATCTCATTCATCTTAGCTCCGTTTTGGACGTGGTTTAGTTCGTTGCGAAGCCCTTCCGACATAGAACACAAACCCACAAATAAATATATAAAACCCGCTCATTTTATTATATTTATTTATAGTCCAAAATAGGAAAAAATCATTTTCCTATATTTGTGAAAAATGCTATTTTCACAAAATTTCCAACATATAAAACAACAACAACAATAATAATAAAATTTGAACAATAACAAAAATAAGACAATAATAACAGAAGTTTATTGTATGATAGTAAAGTAAAGTCAATTGGTGTGTAATAATAAATTAAGCGTATAATATTTCAAATTTATTAGAGTTTGTCTTTTATTTTTATAATTATTTATATCATTCTTTTTAGTTTTTGATTATTTAAGATTTCAAATTCAAATCATTTCAAATATCCTACTTTTAATTTGTTACTAATTTGCTTTTTCTAATTTGGTTTTAATATAGTGATTATAATAAAGTTTAACCCTTATTTTGAAATAAAATGCCAAATATACAACCGTATTAATGTTGTATGGATGTATCCTTTTGAAAACATTTTTATTCAAAACACAAAAGGTGTACAAAAGTAAAAATGGCATGCATTTGTTGAAATTGTATTTAAAAGTTAAAACCTAGACATCTCCAAAAAAAATAGATAGTGCGACGTTGATCTCATTTATTTATTTATTTATTTTTTTGACTATCAAAAGTCAAAACCATCCTGCAATATTTGACTATCAAAAGTCAAAACCAGCCTGTAATAATTACTATAAACTTTGTACTGCATTTAAATGGTGTACTGCATATGTTGAAGTAAAACTGTGACCTCCACCGTTCCTAAGGCCATGGGGTATGGGGCTTGGGTTGGGGCGTGGGTTGGGGGAAAACGCCCAAGCCACCACCCCGGGGGCTTGGGTTGGGGCTTGGGTTTGGGCGTGGCCCCCTTTGGTGTGGGTTTGAAGCCGGGCGTGGGGCGGGCTAGCAAGTGACATGGCGGGCTCTCAATGGCCATGTGTCAACTCATGCCCCCAACCAAGTCCCCAACCCAAGCCCCACCATACCCCATGGGCGTGGGTTTTTTTTTCCCATTCCACGTGTCAACCAATGCCCAACCCAAGCCCCAACATACCCCACGGTTTAATAATAAACATTTTAAAAACCCAAACCCTAAATCACAATATGATACAGCCCTCTCTCACCACCGCAACCTTGCACCTCCGGTTTTAAGAGGGTGTTTGGGGTTCCTTATTTTGAGGGTAAAAGGATTTTTGCAAGGCAAAAGTCCTTTTGAAAGTGTTTGGCTTTTCTTCTTATGTGAGAGGGATTTGTCAAAAGTCAAGAATTCCTTACTTATTTTGGCCAAAAGGACTTTTCAAAAGTTGAAAATAAGCTAAGCCAAACATGCCCTAAACTGTGTCCGCCAAATCAAACCCACAAATTTAACCACTTCAAAACCTCGCATCTCGTCGATTAAGGCCATCACCACCACCACACTTGTCGAAGATTAAAACACACATAATAAGAGGCGACCCGGGTTGGAAGCGCATCTACGTCCCCGGAAAAGGGTCTTAATTTATTAGTTCTAAAAATATTCTTGAAAAAGTATGATGATCGAAACCCAAAAATCTTTCATTCCAGATCAAGAATCGAAGTTCTTGTTTGATTGAGGTTTCAAAAAAAGAACTTGTAGAAAGCTTTCTTGATGTTGATTGATATTTAATTCCTCTATTCTTTGTTCTTGATCCGTTGTAGGATCAATACCACTTTGAAGCATATACAAAATGATCAACTAAATTAATTTGTATGTGTGACCTTGTCTTTATAATATGGATTTGGCATAACCGCCAATCAAAAGTTCATGACGGTTTACAATAGAGATATCTGTTCATATATAATCAACATAAATAAAGACACCGACACAATGGTTCATACTACCCAACGGAAAAGGAAGTATTGTTAACTTAAGCGGGGTGTTTGTGTGGTCACGACGGTTACATAAGCCGGTCGTGACCCAAGTTGGTTTTTGTATAATTATATAAATTTAAAAATAGTTTAAAGGATTGTGACTTTTTAAAGGGTGTGACATATTTAAAAGTTGTGATTTTTTGTGATGGGTGTGATATATAAAAGTAGTTTGGTAACCCTTCATCCAAACCATTGTGTCTTTACCAAATCATTGTGTCTTAATTTACTTTTTGTATGTATATATAATAATAATAATCAAGCAAAGGGGTATGTATGTGTGGTTTTTTAAAAGTCGCAACTTTTCATTTTAGAGAGACAACCCAAGTTTTTTAAAAGTCGCAACTTTTCATTCTAGAGACGTAACCCAAGTTACTTTTTGTAGGGTTATATAAATTAAAGGGGTATTTAAAGGGGAACTTTTTAATTAATTCATCTTCTTATACTTATGTTCATGATAACATGTGTTTCTATATCAACTTTTTTATTAGATCTTCTGATTTATTTTCTGTTCTTCTTTGGTTCTACATTGTAGAAATCCATTTTAAGACTACGATTTTAGACTTTGGTTCGTTCGCTTTGGCTTCAGGTAGACCTGGCAAACGGGTCGGGTTGGGTCGGGTCGGGTCATGGGTCAAAACGGGTTCGGGTCATAACGGGTTCGGGTCAAAACGGGTCAATTAAAAAAGGGGTTGATTTGGTTCGGGTCAAAACGGGTTCGGGTCGGAACGGGTTCGGGTCGGAACGGGTTTCGGGTCGGGTTAGTTAAAAATGAAAGAGATTGTACATCAAGGGGCCATTTTGTTCGATACGAAACCGTGCAGGTCGAAACGGTTCGCGTCAAAACGGTACAGTACGAAATGGTTCGATTCGAAACGGTTCGGGTCGAAACCGTCAAAACGGTTCGATTCGAAACGGTATTGGTCGAAACGGTACGTGTCAAAACGGTTCACGTCAAAACGGTTCGCGTCGAAACGGTTCGATTCGAGACGGTACTGGTCGAAACGGTACGGGTCAAAACGGTTCGATTAGAAACGGTACTGGTCGAAACAGTTCGCGTCGAAACGGTAATTCTTACGTTCCGGATGCTGCAATTGAAAACAAAGTTCTAACTCATATACTGAAAATATCTTAAATATATCGTATAAATATATGCTCAGAACTATGACATAATATATGTACAATCAATTATAAATCATATCATTATTGTTTATCATCACCAAGCCTCGTCCTATTATTGTAACAGTTATTATTTACTCGATAATTCAAGTTGAAAATCGTGCTGTTACATATACATTCTTAAAAGAATTTTTTTACTGAATATTAGACCTGGCAAACGTGTCAAAACGGTTCGATTCGAAACGGGTATGAGTCGAAACGATACGGGTCGAAACGGTACTAGTTATATATATAGGCAAAAGATCAAATACAAATAATCTTAACATACTAAACATACAAATTGAAGGAAAACCCAAAAAGACAATGTGGCATTTTTGTAATTACCACCAACTATCAAAGTTACAACCAAAAATACCTAAAAAAACACAAATTTTTTTTTTAACAATTTTTATTAAAAAATCGCTACATTTCGTTAGCAAAAAAAAAAAAAAAAAATTTTTTTTTTTTTTTTTTTTTTTGCTGCTACTAAAAGTAGCGATTTTTTAATAAAAATTGTTAAAAAAATAAAATAAAATAATTTGTGTGTTTTTTTTTATTTTTTTAGATTTTTTTAGGTTTTTTGGGGGTTTAGTTTTTAGCATTTTAGCTTGGGTGGGGGTGGGGGGGGGGGGGTTAGGTTTTTTTAGGTTTTTGGGGGGTGGGGGGGGGGGGGGTAGGTTTTTTTTAGGTTTTTGGTGGGTGGGGGGGGGGGGGGGTTAGGTTTTTTTTTTTTGGTGGGGGAGTGGTTAGGTTTTTTTAGGTATATTTTTAGAGTAACTTTGAAAGTTATTGATAATTACAAAAATGTCACCTTGTCTTTTTGAGTTTTCCTTCAATTTGTATGTTTAGTATGTTAAGATTATTTGTACAAGAACTTTACCCTATATATATAAGTGTGTTTCTGTGGTTAAATTAGAAGAAAAAAAAACATTATCATCGAATCAAATATGTATTAATTTACTAATTAAACGAAAACATTAACATCAAATTTTTATTTATTCAACTCGATAACATAAAACCCAAATATTTCTTCACATGATGACAACATCTTCAACCTTTACGCGGGTAAAGTCGGATAGGAAGACCCTTGGCTGGGCTAGGCATCGGGTTGACGACTATCTGCTCATGAGGAATGATTTTCTCCCATTTGAACTTTGTTACGAGATGATGCATGAACACAAGTATTTCTAGCCGAGCATACTCTTTTCCTGGACACATTCGTGGTCCGCCACCAAATGGCACAAACGTGTATGGTGCCGGTCCCTGGCCTTCGAATCTTGACGGATCAAATTTATGAGGATCTGGGAAGAACTTATTGTTTTTATGGGTTGAATTGGCGCTCCAATACAACTGAACATAGAAAATGAATTGTTTGTTAGGAACAATGGATTGTGTTGAGTATAGAGGTAGCTTAATTTAGAAAAACTTATTTAGACCGCCCGTAGTGGGCATTTATTTTTCAAAAATAAAGCCCTAACACGCCCAATATAGCCCCGGAGCCGCCCCCTCGGCGTGATTGCGCGTTTTTCGCGAAAAAAGGTGGTTGACGTTGTTTGAAACACGCCAAAATTGTGCCTAGGGTATCGAGTTTACCGTTCAAACGGTAACATAATTTAATGTTTTTTTTAATTCCCATTTAATAGTATAAAAACCCCACTTTACATCCACATTTTTATAAAAAAACTCACTCTCAATCAAAGTTTCTCTCTACTTCTTTTACATTTTATAAAACCATGAACCCATTCCGACCCCCATTTGGTGTTCCGTCAAGACCCGGGAACCCGAACACCACCCAACCGCAACAAAACTTTAACCTTCAAGACATGGACCCAAACATGTTATCGTATGCGGCTTACTTGAGTGGCTCTACCCCTTATGTGCCACCCACTTTCAGCTTTGCCCAACCCGGTGGCTCGCAAGCATCCCAACAACAACCCGAACCCGAGGTGGATATCGTGCCGGAGACGCAACCCGAACCGGAGCGAGAGACATCAAAACGCGGTAAAAGGTCGCATAAAAAGAAGGAACCGAACCAACCTCGTCATAAGCATACTTGCGATATTTGGACGAAGGACGAGGAATACACGTTCGTTCGGTCGTGGGAGCTACTAAGAAAAAGTCCAAAGTGGGCTGGCGTACCAACTTCCGATGCCCGCTACGTCGATCCAAATGTTGTTGTGGACGTTGACGAGGAAGTTGAAGAGTTGGCCCGATCGCCCGGTAGAAGAAAAGATAAGCGGACCGAGAAAAAACCGGTGGAGTCGTCTTCCGATCTTGAGTTGAAGGAAGATTTCGAGGAGATGAACCGTCGTCTCCACGACATTCGAGACCTCGGCCACAAACGTTGGGAGACTATGAAAGAACGAGTCGCCGAAAACAAAAATTTTAACGAGATGCAAGCGGCGAGGCAAACGGAAAAGGACATTGAGTTTTTGTCTAAACCGATCGACCACCTCCAAGGCGACGCGTTGATCGTT